>JANIIA010073485.1:0-10343 GCA_027478495.1 Erythroxylum alaternifolium
CTTAGAACATTAATTGTTTGATGTGTGAAGTGGAAAAAATGTGTATTGAATTTATGAAGAATTGTGGTTAGAAATTGGATATATGCTGGATACTCATTCTACTAGACAGAATTAGTGGTTCTAACTTTCACGAATAAACTGTATTGATCTAGGCAAAATTAGACAAATTTGTCTTCGTAAAAATTATATTTCATCCTTTTAGCTTTCCAATGGTATATCACTTGTAATTTTTAGATCTCGGACGAAAGAGATATGGCCTTTGCATGATAACATCATTGGTGTTGGCATAGGCTACAGCACTGTCCTTGACAGAAATATGTGTCCTATTGTTAACTATTAATATGTATTGATTTAGGCCGAATTAGATAAAGTTGTATATTTTTCTCTTAGATTTCTATTGATATAAATTTTGTAATTTTTGGACATCGGGATTGAGAGATATGAGTTTTATACGTTTGGATGCATATTAAGGATACAGGATCTTGCATCAGCATGATCATGCAATTGCCCTTTAAACATGGGAATGCACAATTGCGCACACGTGCATTAGCCTTTCATTCAGGGGATGCATGATTGTACACTAACCTTTCAGTTATGGAATGCACGATCGTGCATATGCACGATCACAGTCTGTAGTATTTTGAGCATAACTTATGAAATACTGAACCAAATTGAATGATTTTTGTTGCGTTTGAAACTTAAGACACAGAGAATGTTTTCTTAGAAGAACTTTTTATTTAAAAAATTCATTTTATATATCAAAATTGTCATACAAATCTAACCTGAAATTTGCCCTAAGAAAATCTGAAATAAAGGTGTAGGAAAAGGAAAGTGGGTAGGGTTTTTACCATGACGATTGTATAAGATTTGGTTTTGTAATTAAACTAATAACATAAGGAAGGTGTTATTAGATAACAAAGTATCTATCTTTTGGAACTTATAGGGTATTAAATGAATGAAGTCTTCTTATGAATGTTAATGTGATTTAAAGAACAAGAGTAATGTGTTAATTGTGAATGTTTGAGAATATCAAAATATAAAATGTAATCAGACATTTTATATTTTGATATTTTGATGTAAATGTTCTGTAATAACATTAATACAATTTGGATTTGCATGTAAGGCTTGTATATGTTATGTTTAGAATGTGATCCAATCAATAGTGAATTGTTTGTTCCTTGAGTTTCTGAAATTGCTTTAGTATGTTTTGGATTACGTTGGTTTTGTTGTGTGTAGCATCAACATATCCTTTCAAGGGGTATATGGGTGTTACAGATTGGGCCTACATCAATACAGTTTAATCGTTAAAATGAGGACACAATTTCAAACACTGTTGATGTGTCACTCAAATTTTTAAAACTCATATCTCTCAATTCTGATGTCCACAAATTACAAACTTTATATCAATGATAAGAGGATAAACTATAACTTTTATGAAGACAACTTTTTCTGATTTAGCCTACATCAATATAGTTTAATCGTTGAATTGAGGACACAATTTCAAACACTCCTGACATGTCATTAAAACTTGTAAAAATCATATCTCGCAATTTTGGTGTCCAAAAATTACAAACTTTATACCTCTCAATTTTGGTGTCAAAAAATTACAAATGGTATAAAGTTAGCTTTCTAATGGTATAAAGTTTGTAATTTTTGGACACCAGAATTGAGAGCTATGAGTTTTAGAAATTTTAGTGACACATCAGGAGTTTTTGAAATTGCATCTTCATTTTAACGATTAAACTGTATTGATGTAGGCCGATCTATAACACCCACATACCCCTTGGAAGGATATGTAGACGCACACACAAAAAAACCAACATAATCCAAAACATACTAAAGCAATTTCAGAAACTCAAGGAACAAACAATTCATTATTGATTGGATCACATTCAAAACATAAAATATACAAGCCTTACATCCAAATGTAAATTGTATTAATGTTATTACAGACCATTTACATCAAAATATCAAAATATAAAATGTCTCATTACATTTTATATTTTGATATTCACAAACATTCACAGCTAACACATTACTCTTGTTCTATAAATCACATTAACGTTCATAAAAAGACTTTATTCCTTTAATACCCTATAAGTTCCAAAAGATAGGTAGTTTAATTACAAAACCAAATCTTATACAATACTCATGGTAAAAACCCTACCCACTATCCTTTTCCGACACCTTTATTTCAGATTTTCTTAGGGCAAATTTTGGGTCAGATTTGTATGACACTTTTGATATGTAAAATTACTCTTTTAAACAAAACATTCTTCTAAGAAAACTTTACTCTATTCTTAAGATTCAAACGCAACAAAAATCATTCAATTTGGTTCAGTATTTCATGAGTTATGCTCAAAATACTACAGACTGTGCACATTTGAAATTTTGTCTAGTGCATGATCATGCATGTGCACAATCGTGCATCCCCTGAATGAAAGGTTAATGCACGATCGTGCTTGTGAACGATCATGCATTCCCATGTTTAAAGCGTAATTGCATGATCATGTTGATGCACGATCCTACACCCCTGATGTGCATCCAAACGTCTAGAACTCATATCTCTTAATTCTGATGTCCAAAATTTACAAAATTTATATCAATAGAAATCTAAGAGAAAAATATACAACTTTTATGAAGACAACTTTATCTAATTCTTCCTAAATAAATACATATTAATAGTTGAAAGTATGTCACAAATTTCTATCAAGGACAGTGTTGTAGCCTATGCCAACACTAGTGATGTTATCATGCAAAGGCCATATCTCTCTTGTCTGAAGTCCAAAAATTACAAGTGACATACCATTGGAAAGCTAAACGGCGAAATACAATTTTTATAAAGACAATTTTGTCCAATTTTGCCTATATTAGTACAGTTTATTCATGAAACTTAGAACCACTAATTCTGTCTAGTAGAATGAGTATCCAGTATATATCCAGTTTCTAACCATAATTCTTCATAAATTTAGTACACATTTTATCCAATTCACACATCAAACAATGCATATTCTAAGATAATACTGATTTTAGTACTCCCTTACCTTACTAAACTTCAAATTCAACTCCAAGAATCCAGCTAAACCAAGCTTCCAAACAACCAGCAGATACCTAAGTTTTATGTGCAGCTTTCAGCATCAACAAAGTAATAATACACAGGATCACAAGGCCTACTTCTTAATGGAATAACTTACAAAGCTTCCTAGTGTTAATAATATAAAATCCAACATATGTCCAGAAATTGAGAGAAGATGGGAGGTTTTGGTGGAGAGCAAAACAAGAACGAAGAAAGTTGCAATTACTCTAACAAAATTATGCTTCATCACCAGCTAGGTGTCACTAGCTTAAGACGCCATTTAACACCCAGACATGAAGCCCTCTTGCCTACCAGTTAAGCTGTCATCATACACATCAATTAGGCCACATGTCCTCTTATTATGCTGCCATTTTTCATACAATGAATGATGTCAAATGTCAATAACTCATAGGCTTAATCATTCTAATTTTTAATGTACAAATTTAATTTATCTCTTGACCATTTTTTCTAGTCCAAATGTACATTTAAATATTTCAATTCTTTAATGGCCTCAATTAATTCCAATTCACTAACTATGGTCTTTTAATACCAAAATTCACGTCACAAGCCCTTTTCACTTCTAAATCCTAGCTCAATTTTAACTCATATCATACATGTACTTTCATAAATATGTAACATTTCATTTAGAGTATATTTTGAGGCCTTACAAAATCAGATATAGTTGTCTTCAAAAAATTTGTAGATTATCCTTTCAGATTTCTAATTGTATAAATTTTGTAATTTTTGGACATCAGAATTGAGAGATATAAGTTTTAGAAATTTGAGTGACACATCACAAGTGTTTAAAATTGTGTCCTCATTTTAATGATTAAACTGTATTGATGTAGGCTAAATTAGATATAGTTGTCTTCATAAAAGTTTTAGGTTATCATTTCATCTTTCTAATGGTATAAATTTTGTAATTTTTGGACATCAAAATTGAGAGATATAAGTTTTAGAAATTTGAGTGACATATCAAGAGTGTTTAAAATTGTGTCCTCATTTTATTTAGGCCAAATCAGGTAAAGTTGTCTTAATAAAAATTGTAGATATCCTCTTAGCTTTCTAATGGTATAAAGTTTGTAATTTTTAGATATCAAAATTGAGAGATATGATGTTTAGACATTTGAGTGACACATCAGGAGTGTTTGAAATTGTGTCCTCATTTTAACGATTAAACTGTATTGATGTAGGCCAAATCTGTTGGACCCCGAACTTTTATTAGAAGTCAGCATTATTAAATGAGAATTTGATGGCATTTATTCATGAGTAAAAATCAGAATTTTTGAATTAAAAATTTTTAGAGTTTAATTAGGTATATTATTATTAACATATGGTTGTATGGATTAAAATGAAATGTTAGAATTAAGTAGAGAAGTTAGTAGGAATTGGATTTAATAAGGGTAAAATTGGAAAGTAAAAAATTTTGTCTTAAAGAAATAAGGCAAAGAAGAGAAGTAGGAGTTGTGAGAGTTAAGAAACAAAAATAGAGTGAGAGTCGTGGAAGAGACTAGAGTGAGAGAAGGAGAAAGAAAGAGAAGAAGAAGGAAAGAAAGAAAAAGTAGAAAGAAGAAGAAGGAAAAGTTTAGGTGAGTTTTTAAGTATTCTTTGCCTATTCCTTTTTTTTTGATAGATGAAGGAAGTAGAGAAAATAGATTTTATGTGATGAAAATGAAGAGAGAGAAAGAAGAGGAATAAGAGAACTATGTTTTCAGATTTCTTTTATGAACTTAAGTAGATCTTAGTTCTTCTAGTTAGATAAATCAACAATAGATCAAGCTTAAGCTCATTCATGGATAGTTAGGTTTAAGGAGAGCTTCTTTCGTGTGTGTTAATTAAATAAAAATATATGTTTTTGAAGGGAATCAAGCTAGTCGAAGTCAAAAGCAAAGAGAAGAACAAGCTTGATCTTAGAAGTATAAAGTAAATAAGTGGGTAATATGTTTATAGTTTTGTGATGATGAGCAAAACTATTTATGTGTATGAATGCTATTAATGTTTGCCTTGACTCATTTTGAATATGGGAAAAACATTCTCTAATTTTATATCATGTTTGTTTGTATAATTGTGTTGCCTTATGCTAAGGAAAAATAGAAATTTAAGAAGCATGAAAAATATGATTTTGATATTTATGCATCTGAAATCTGTTTATATGGTTAAGAGAGATACCATTTTATTCGCTACATGCACGTCGACTTAAAACCTTCTTCCGGCTGCCTCTTGTGGCATATGGGCTCTAAAAAATGTACTCATTTCGTTTATGGTGTAAACTTCGGTTTCGCCATTTCGTTCTATGGGATTCTCTCAAGCCATTTTGTTTATGAATTACATCTTGAATTGTTGGACATGGAAGATGTTTAAATGATATTAAGTGATGATTGAATGAAAAAAATGATTTGAATCATGTGGTAATGTGTTTCAGATATTTGTGAAAGTCTAAAATTTTAAATGTGATCTTCTAAGTTTGGCATGTGGTTTATATATATATACTTGAACGTGTATGGTTCATTATCGCTAGCTATAAATGTATTAGCCACTGAGCTTCCTAGCTCACCCCAAAATCTTTCCACTTCTTAGGTGAAGAAAAAACCTTAACAGCATTAACTTGCAAAATTTGGTAGACTCTAAAGATTTTTTTTATCATTTGTAATTTAACTAGGTAGTTCTAAAACTTTTGGCACTTAGAATCATTTCAAGCATGAGTATCCATGAAAGTGCTTGGCATTTTGCTACTGATGTGGTTTTTTAGATTTGTAATATGGAGTTATGTAAGAACTCTATTATTTAAAGTTGACAGAAAAAGTTGTAGAGATTCTCATATGTATGTGTACAATGCTATGTTCTGCCAAACGAAATTATTATTACGTGATGGTTTTTAGGATGGATTTGTCTTAAGTAAAATTGTTTAGATTGGAAGGTGTATGTAAGGAATTGAATGTTGGATTCGAGTCTTGTGGTAGTAGTTACTGGTTTTGCATATATTTATAAATGTTGATAGCAAATGAATGAAAATCAAGTATAAGGGTTAAAATGTAGTCTGAAACTTCAAGGCATAAACTATATAGATCTAGCAAAATTAGACAAAAATGCCCATAAAAGTTGTAGATTTTTTTTAGCTTTTCAAAGATATAAAGTTTGAAATTTTTGGACTTCGGACACAAAAGATATGGACTTCAGACGAAGTATAGGTATTAGATAAGGCACTAGATGAAGTGCCAGGTAAAGCATCAAGTAAAGCACCAGACGAAGCAAATTTGACCCTTTAGATGACAAAATTTTTCTTCAAACTTCATGAAATTTGTATATCTTTTTCTTAGCTTTACAAAAATATAAATTTTATAATTTTTGGACTTTGGACGCAAAAGATATGACCTTCAGACGAAGCTTAGGTACCAGATAAGACACCAAACGAAGTGCCAGACGAAACAATTTTGACCTTTTAGATGACAAAATTTTTCTTTAAGGTCTTTATAAAAGTTGTAGATCTCAAAGTACTTTTCGAAACTGTCCTAAAACAAGCACAATCCAATATCGCTAGTGAAAGTTATGCCAATTGTCCCAAGATAGGTACAATATGATTGAGAACATAATCGTGGTTAACTCTTTTGGCCATAACTTCATCGTCTGACGTCCAAATGAAGTGAATTGAACCAATATATTCCTAAACCATTTTTCTATCCTTCCAAAAGGTAGGCTTTGGTGTTGATTTGAAAAAGATTAATGGAAAGAAAGTGAGGGAAACGATTGGAGGAGCATGATTTAGTTATGAGCATACTTTGGCGTTTAAGCATATCTTGATATGTATAATAGGAAACTTTTGGGTTGTAACAAGAATGAAGCTAAACCGATGATGGATAATGAGAGTTTATTGAAACAACCCTACAGGGTAAGACACACACTCACGCTTTTATGACAGTCGGATAGTTGGGCTCTGAAAATAGGGTCCAATAAAATCAGATAAAGATGTCTTCATAAAAGTTGTAGCTTATCCTCTTAACTTTCTAATGGTATAAAGTTTGTAATTTTTGGATATCATAATTGAGAGATATGATTTTAACAAATTTGAGTGACACATATGTTGTATATGGTTACTGTGATCTATATGTTGAGATGGAACAAAACAAAAATTTGGAGACAGAACAAAACAAAAATTGGAGACAGTGAGGTATTTGGTTGTAATGGACAAAACAGATAAAACTGTGTGTCTCGAGGACAGAAATGTGTTTGGTTGTAGTTGACAGAACATAGAAAATAGTGTCAATGACTAAAGTACCCATGCAGTATAACATGATTGGAAATATATAATTCATTAATTATTTTAACACGAATGATTTGTATTAGTATTTTTTAATTGTATTTGTAAGTAAGGAAATGAGCTATTAAATAGCAAAAAATTCGTATAAGTTCACAATAAAATGAATTACGTAAATATTTTTATAATTGTATCAATATTTTTAATTGTATTTGTATTTTTTAATTACGATGAAATAAAATGAAGAACTTCAATATTTATTGAAATAAGAAACCAAAAAATTTAATGAAATGAGTTATTGAATAAAAAAATCCTACAAGTTAGAAATTTTAGTACATAATAATTTAATAAAACATATAAGCATTCATGGAATTAATTACATAATAGGTTAAAGATACATTCAAGCTTTATATTTTATTAAGAATGTCTCTTTTTCTATTTATAGTAATAATAAGGGGGTATTTTTATCCCACAACCCGCGTGTTTTTTTTATGTAATAGGCACAAGAAAGTTGTGGTACAATTTTGGAAGGAACAAAAAATTTGTGTTTTTGTAAACTGGAGATGGAACAAATGTAACATCCCATTACCCATGTCAAGGCTAGAATAGTAAGTTATGATAAATTAATGAGAAATTAGTAAAATACAAGTCATGCATAAGTTAAATGTGTCACGCACATTTTTGCACATTCATATAATTGTACTTGCATTCATTGACATTTTTTGGGTACAATGGTGTCATTAAAGGTGAATTGTGAATTATTTTTGAGCTAAAATTTTTTTCGAGAGTCTTATTATTATTATTATTATTTCAAAAATTTTAGTGAATTTTACAAAATTTTGAAAATTTTGGGGTATTTTGGACCAATTATATTTGTGACAAATGGCTAAATTGCATTGTGAAATATGGCATCCTTGCATGTTGACACATGGCCCACATGCAAGGAACACACGTGGTTAAATGTGTTGCTGGAGAGAAATTGCTGAAGCTTGATAATATGTCTATGTTTTTGTTTTTCACTGGAAACAACTTCTTTACCAAAACTCTTCTCTAGTTCCTCCACCGAAACATCAAGTATTAAATTTTTGTGCTATTGATTCACTCTCACCTGTTGGAGATTTTGTGGAACCAAGTAAGTTGTTCTGATGGTATTTCTACAATGTAAATATATACATGCATGCATGGGTTTGAGGATTGAGGTTTCGGTGATGAATGAATTAACTAAAGATTTACAAACCATAGATATGTTGTTTTTTCATGTTTAAGGAACCATATGTTCTAAGATATTGTTGAGTCGAGTTAGAGCTAGAAGAATCATTGAAATTGTGTTTAGGAAGAGTGTAAAATTTTGGAAAAATGATGGTCTTAAACTCTGTATTTTACTGTACATGCATGAATATACGGTTGTTTTATTGTTCATGAATTTTTTGTTGTGTAAATAGTAATGAGTTTGGAATGATTTCTGAACTAGGAGACAAGCTTAAGTGAAACAGTGATATGGGAAGCAGTATGTAGTGCGTAATACAAAGCTTATATGGAAATGAAGAATTTGTAGAAAAAAAAGAGTGTGCTGGAAATTTGAGTTTACCGAATATGCTATGTTTTTGGTATAGGGAATAAATGGGATTTCAGATTTATGGTTGTTGAAGTGTAAATGTGATTCTGAATTCTTTAGAGAGTGATTTGAAGTTAGAAATGCATGATGAAAAAGTTAGAAGGGTTGTGTTTAGTATGGAGAAAATGGAAGAAAAAAAATTGCAAAGTACAGTTGATGAACATGCTTTGTTTCTATAATATATGCGTTAATGTTTGGGAAATTTTAGGGATGGATTTATATGAAGTTAAAGTTTAAGGAAACATAGAGTATAATGAGGTGTGGTGTTTTAAGGAGGAAAATGATAGAAAACGTGAGTTGTTGTGATGGAAAAAAAAAGAAAGATGCAGAAAATGGAATGTGCTAACGTGAACAGTACAATGTTTGTTATATATGTATAGAATTTTGGATTTTTGGATTTATTTGTGTTGGGGTTAATTATGATGGAAGTAGAAAACAAAGTGGTTTATGTAGCATATGTATTAGCTGTGATGTGTAGGAAGGAAGCCAAAAAAAAAAGAAAGAAGAGAAGGAGAAATGCAGTTCGGTGATCTGGGTTTGGTGAAGAAGATGAAGTTGGCGTGCTAGAGAGAGAAAAGGTGATGGTTTATCTGTGTGGGTTAAAAACTAGAATATTTCATTGAACAACCCTAAGTCTTTTGCTTATAACTTTTTCATCCAAACTCCAAATAACTTGAAACTTAGACCAATGGATTCCTAAGGCATTTTTCTTTCTCTGTATAAAAATTTAGAGTTATCTAAATTGATTTAAAAGTGATTTATAGGATGAAAGTGTGAAAGTCTGCTGGAATGTTATGAATTGGAAAAATTTTCATGATCATGCTTCAGTTTTCTAATTATAACTTGATATTTAGACTTCTGAATGAGTTGATTTTTAATTCATATTAAACTAGAGACATATTTATACAACTTTTATGAAGAAGTTGAATTGTACATATTTTTTATTTAAGTACATATGCATAAAGGAATTTGTTTTCAATTGTGCAAAATATGATATTTATGAATGTGTTATGTATGTTATAGAGGAGCACATCAGATGCCAGTCGAACATTGCCGGACCATCCAGGAAATAACATCTTGGAACGTACTATGAGTCAACCTAGGTGATTTCCTAGGATTGATTCGATTTAAATTTAATTTGATTTGTTAAACTTCCAATATTTTTGAACAGTTTGTGAGTTGTTTCTGGATTCCATACCTGAGGTCCGAGGAGTTTAATAGTTGGTCATGTATTGGGAGTGTTTTGATTTGATATGAATTTGACTTTTGATTATCAACAAAAGTTGAATGTCTGATTTAGGTCCAATGACTGTAAAATCTTGCCTGAGCATTTGTATAAGATTGTGATATATGAGATATTCAGAAATTGTTGCATTTCATAAAATGCATGCTCAGATAAA
>JANIIA010073526.1:0-10341 GCA_027478495.1 Erythroxylum alaternifolium
TAAGAAATTGTAGTTTGTCCTCTTAGCTTTCCAATGGTATAAAGTTTGAAATTTTTGGACATCAGAATTGAGAGATATGATTTTTACAAGTTTAGGTGACAGAACCCTTCACTCATCAGGGGTGCACGATCATAGAAGAACATGAGGGGTTGTGCAAGGATCTGCTACACCTAACTTTCCACTAAGAGAGGAGGGCACTGATGAGTCTAGAGCCCTAGAAAATGTTGAGGCTTCTGTAGGGCATGATAGTGAGCCCTTTCGATCACAAACGCATGAGTCACCTCTTCCTCAAGAGCAAGTGCCTAATCCATTAGATCCTAGATTGCTCCAAGTCTTTGCTCAGGCTTTTGTCTAGGGCATGGGCCAGATGCCACAAACTTCTACCCCAACCTCAGCTAAGAAAGGAAAGCAATTTGATAAGCTTAAGAAGTATAGGGTAGTAGATTTTCATGGAACAACTGATTCAGAAAAAGCTGAAACATGGTTGAGGAAGACAGAAAGGATATTGGAATAAATGGACTATGAGGATGATGAAAAGGTTGTATATGCTACAAGCTTGCTATAGGGAGATGCCCTGCATTAGTGGGAAAATGTACCAGGGAATCAGATAAAACCACTAGTGTTGACATGGGAGGACTTCCTAGCTGCTTATAGGAAGAAATATTTGTCTGAGATGTATATCAAGCAGAAGCAAAAGGAGTTTCTGAGTCTTGCCCAGAGGGAGATGACGGTGAGCAAATATGAGCATAAATTTACCCAATGGTCCCGATATGCAGCTAAGATGATGATGAACGAAGTAATGTAAGTTTGAAGTGAGATTGCATTTAGCCATCAGAGAAAAAGTGGTGGCACAAAATTTTGTGACTTCCAATAGTTGGTAGAAGCTATGTTAAGGGCTGAGAATATAGAGAATATAAAGAGCGCAATAAACAGAAAGAGGAAAGGAAGAGAACAGTTCATGAGGGCAAGTTATGCTCCTATATCAGAGAGGAGTGCCAGGACTTTTCTCACACAGTCTGAGGTTAGGAACGGTGGTGCAAGCAGGCCCAAACAAATGAGAACTATCTCTCATCAAGCCTCAACGAATGGAGGCAGTAGAAGGGGAGAGGGGGATAAGCCATCCATTCCCAAATGCGACCATTGTGGCAAATTCCATAAGGGAGAGTATTATAGGCTGAGTGGAGCTTGTTTTAACTGTGGAAAAAAAGGACACATGGCTAAAGAGTGCCCACATTATGCAAGATGGGAGGGAACTCAGACGTAAGCTCTAAAAAGGGCTAAAACTGTAGGAGTTAAGACTACAACTAAAGTGGGTAGTTCTAGCGCAGCCAAGAAAGTGAATCCTCTAAGAAGACCGAGGGGGCAAGCACCGACTAAGGTGTTTACAATGACGAGGGAGGACGCAGAAGCAGCTCCAGAGGTTATGACTGGTATGGTTAAATTGTTTAATGATGATATTATTGTTTTAATTGATCCAGGGTCTACCCACTCATTTATTTCGTCAAGTAGGATTGTGCATGGTAGAAGTTTGTGTCCATTAGATAGTCCTAATGGTTAATACCCCAATTGGCCAGTATATCATTACTAGTTGAGTTTATAGAGACTGTGAAATATACATTCGTGGAGAAAAATTTGTGGTAGATTTAATGCCATTAAAGATGGAGGGATATGATGTGATTTTGGGCATGGATGCTTTAGAAAAATATAATGCCAATTTGAATTACAAACAGAAGGCAGTAGAGTTTAAGTTGGACAAAGATAAAAGGTGGTGTTTGTGGGAGACGAGAAAGCAAGACCACTTAGAAATATTTCGGCTCTAGCATCAAAAAAATGATGAAGAAAGGATATGAAGCATTCTTAGCATATGTGGAAGACATGAAGGTAGATGGAGGAGAATTACAAGATATTCCTGTGGTCATGAAATTTCCAGATGTCTTTCTAGAGGAATTACAAGGACTACCACCACGTAGAGAGATTGAGTTTACCATAGAGCTTCTTCTAGGCACTGCACCAATATCAATTCCACCTTATAGAATGGCTCCAGCAGAATTGAAGGAGCTTAAAGAGTAGTTAGAAGAGCTGATGGAGAAAGGTTACATTAAACCTAGCTTTTCACCTTGGTGAGCTCCAGTTCTTTTTGTGAAGAAGACAAATGGATCCTTGACGATGTGTGTGGACTACAGAAAGCTCAATCTTGTCACCATCAAGAATAGATATCCCCTCCCACGCATAAATGATTTGTTTGATCAATTGCAAGGTGTAAAAGTCTTCTCCAAGATAGACTTGAGATCTGGTTACCACCAATTGAGAATAAAGGAGTCTGATGTTTTAAAGACTGCCTTTAGAACACGATATGGGCATTTTGAGCTCTTAGTTATGCCCTTTGGATTAACTAATGCCCTTGCAGCCTTCATGGACTTAATGAATAGAGTCTTCAAGCCTTTCTTAGACCAATTTATTATAGTCTTTATTGATGATATATTGGTTTATTTCAAGAGTGGCAAGGAGCATGAAGAGCACTTAAGGATTGCCTTAAAGACATTGAGGAAGAAAGAGCTATATGCCAAATTTAATAAATATGAGTTTTGGCTAAGGGAAGTGGTGTTTCTTGGACATGTAATTTCAGAAAAAGAAGTACATATGGATCTAAGGAAAATAGAAGTTGTAGTTAAATAGGAAGCACCCAAGAATGTAGCAGAAGTGTGGAGTTTCTTGGGTTTAGCTAGTTATTATAGAAGATTTGTAGAAGGCTTTTCCATGATAGCAGCCCCACTCACCAAATTGACAAGGAAGAGTCAGAAGTTTGTGTGGACAGAAGAATGTCAGAAGAGCTTTGAGGAATTGAAAAATAGGCTCACAACTAGACCAAATCTGACCTTGCCTTTTGGTAGTGATGGATGTATATTATATAATGATGCCTTAAGGAAGGGATAGGGGGTGTGTTGATGCAAGGAGATAAAGTGATTGCCCATGCTTCCATGCAATTAAAACCCTATGAGATGAATTATCTCACACATGACTTGGACTTGACTGCCATAATTTTTGTATTGAAAATATGTAGACATTACTTATATGGGGTCACCACTATGGTATTTACAAACTAAAAGAGTCTTAAATATTTGATGAGTCAAAAAGAGTTAAATATGAGGCAAAGAAGGTAGTTAAAACTATTGAAGGATTATGACTTGACGATAGAGTATCACCCAGGGAAAGCTAATGTAGTAACGAATGCAATGAGTAGAAAATCTACTATAGCACATGTGGAGACAATATACCTTCCTTTATTGAAGGAATTAGCTAAACTTAAGGTGACATTGAGGCAAGTCAAATATGATTGTATATTGGCTAATTTTAGAATGAGGTCAGTGTTGAATGAGAAGATTAAGGAATTGCAAGAGCAAGATGAGTACTTGAGCAAGCTTAGAGAAGAAATTAAAAATGGTAAGCCCTCTAAAATAGAGATAAGAGAAGATGGATTGATGGTGGTAGGAAATAGATTATGTATTCTAGAAATGCAAAACTTGAAAGATGAAATTCTTCATGAGGCACACAATGTTTTATATGCAATGCATCAGGGAAGTACAAGAATGTATAAAGATTTAAAAGAGCACTTCTGGTTAAGAGGAATGAAGAAAGATGCTACAGAGTATGCTAGAGAATGCTTGGTGTGCAAACAAGTTAAAGCAGAACATCAAGCACCTACAGGCAAGCTTAAACCTTTATCTATTCCTGAATGGAAATGGGAGAAGATTACAATGGATTTCTTGATGGGATTACCAAAGACCAGCAGGAAGCGTAACATAATATGGGTGATTATAGATAGGCTAACCAAGTCAGCACATTTTTTGCCAATTAAACATACAGATTCTTTGAATTCCTTGGCCAAGAAATACGTAGATGAAATAATCTGACTTTATGGGATTCCAAGTTCTCTAGTCTCAGATAGAGATCCCAGATTCATCTCCAGATTTTGAGAAAGTTTGCAAAGGTTTTGGGAACCAAGTTACATTTTAGCACAACTTTCCATCCACAGACTAATGGTCAATCAGAGAGGATAATAAGAACATTGGAGGCAATGTTAAGAGCTTAGGTTATGGACTTCAAGGGCTTATGAGATGATCATTTACCTTTAATTGAGTTTGCTTATAATAATTCTTACCACTTAAGAATTCAAATGGCACCTTATGAAGTTTTGTATGGTAGGAGATGCAGAACTCCTATTTGTTAGGATGAGGAAGGTGAAAGAAGACTTTTAGGACCTGAGATGGTACAAGATACAGTTTGCAAGATTAATTTGGTGAAGCAGAGACTTAAGGCAGCTTAAGATAGGATGAAGAGTTATACGGACACACATAGAAAGGAGATGGAATATAAAGTTAGAGATAAAGTATTTCTTAGAGCCTCTCCATGGAAAGGAGTCTTAAGATTTGGTAAAATGGCCAGCTCATTCCAAGATACATAGGCCTTTATAAGATTATTGAGAAAATTGGGCCCCTCACTTACAAGTTAACTTTGCCACTAAAATTATCTAAGATACACAATATTTTCCATATATCGATGTTGATGAAATATAAATCAGATCCTTCACATATAGTTCAACTTTTAGAGGTTCAATTATGAGAGGATTTGACCTATGAAGAACAACCAATAGAGATTCTGGATTCAAAGGAAAAAAATCTTAAGAAACAAGAATGTGAAGCTAGTTAAAGTCTTATGGAAGAACCATGCAAGAGAAGAGGTAACATGGTAGCCTTTAAAATCCATAAGGGAGAAATATCCACATCTAATTGTAAACTTAGGTAAGAATTTCGAGGATGAAATTCTTTAAGGGGGGAGAAATGTTGGACCTTAAACTTTTCTTAGAAATTAGAATTTATTAAATTAGAATCTATTGGAGTTTAGTTATGAATATATATTATTTACAAGTGTATGAATGAATTAAATAGAAATGTTAGAATTAGGTTAAAGAGTAAGTAGGCATTAAATCAAATATGGAAGGGTAAGCTTGGAAAGACAAAATTTGTCTTAAATTAATAAGAGAAGGAATAAGAAAGATGAAGAGAGTCGTCATAGAAGTAAGAAAGAAAAAGAAAGAAAATCTTAGAAGGAACTAGAAGAAGAAAAGAGGGAGAAAAACGAACCAGAAAAAGAAGAAGGAAAGAAAGAAAAAGGAGAAAAAAGAACAAGGAAACAATTCAACTGAGTTTTTAGGTATCCTCTATCTTTTATTTTTGCTTTAGTAGAAGACGAAACTAGTGAGAATGAGTTTTATGTGCTGAAAATGAAGCGAGAAAGAAGAGAACCAAGAAACCTATTCTTGAATTTTCATGGATTTTCAACTAGATCTTAGTTATTTTAGCTTAGATCAACTATAAGTAGATTAAGCTAAGTTCATTTTTGGATATTAAAGCTTTATGGATTTTCTACTTGTATATTAGTTTAAACAAAGGTTTGTTTGTTTGAAGGAAGTCAAGAAAACCCAAGGAAAGAACAAAAGGAAAGGGGAACTTAAGTTTGGACCTATTATAAATTAGGTAGGTAATATATTTATAGTTATTGTAATGATGGGCTGAATTCTTGTTTGCTTATATGCTTAAATTGCTTGACTTTGAATTATTATGATTATTGGAAAATGCACTGTGATTTTCTATCTTGTTATGCTTTGAAAGATTTTATTGCATTTTGTATAAATAAAAGAAGAAAAAGCACAAGAAGCATGAAAGTATGAACATGTGATGAAATGAATTGAGCATTGAAATTTGCTTATGTATGCAAGAGAGATACCATTTTGTTCGTCACGTGCACGTTGACTTAAAGCCTTCTCCCGGCTGCCCACTTGTGGCATATGAGATCCTAATAAACAGACTCATTTCGTTCATGGTGTAAACTTTGGTTTCTCCATTTCGTTCCATAGGACCCTCTTAAGCCATTATGTTTGTGCATTTCATGTTGATTTGTTGAGCATGATAAATATTTGAAAGCTATGTTTTGATGGCTAAATATACATGGTATGATTTATGTGATAATTTTTAACTATTAATTCTTTGAGCTAGAACTGTAGATATTTTAATTGTTATATTAAAATGATATATATATATATATATATGCATGCTTGATTGTTTGTGGATCGTCACCAATGGCTATAAGCGTATTAACCATAGAGCTTCGCAGCTCACCCCATTTTTTTTCCACTCCTTAAGTGCAAAACAAGCAGATCATCGAACCTTGCAAACTTCGGCAAACTCCAAGAAATCTATCTTTTGTAACTAAGTTAATTTGAATAGATTTGGTAGCTTTGCAAGCATATTAAGCATGAGCATTCATGTTGTATTTTTAAATTATGCTACTGTTTCAATCCTTGATATGTAATTAAAGTTATGTACAAACTCAGCTGTGTTTGAGAAATGAAAGTAAGAGTTGAATAATTTCTCTTTTGTACATGTTCTAAATTATCTTTTTGTTCAGTTGTTATTGTGGCTGGAATTAGAATTGTGAGTTATTAGATGGCCCTAGATAGTTTTGAAATGAATTGTTATATTGGGAGTCTGTTGTATTATGACTTATGTATGTACGTTTAGTGATTGTTGGATTTGGGCCTTTTGAAAAAATGTATAGAAGCTCATATAAGCAGTAGAGAAAAAGGGGGAAAAAATTTGTGTCCTGATTTTCAATAATTAAACTGTATTGATCTAGGTAGAATTAGAAAAAATTGTCTTCATAAAAGTTGTAGCTTATCCTTTTAGCTTTCTAACGACATAAAGTTTTTAATTTTTGAACATCATAATTGAAATTTATGATTTTTACAAGTTTGAGTACACATATGGGGTGCACGATTGTGCACATGCACGATCGTGAGAGAGCTCTTAAATCTTAGGAGTGCACGATCGTGTACTGGCCCTTCAAAGACTAGAGGGCATGATCGTGCACTAACATTATCGTGCCTTGGCCCTTTTAAATAGCAGAAGTGCATGATCGTGCATGACCGAAGCACGGCCGTGACTTAAGAAGTCATGCTCATGACTTTTCTTACTCACGGTTGTGACTTCATTTGGTCACAAACATAACTTTATTTTTTTTATTATTCACGACCACGACTCCTCTTAGTCACGACCGTGACTTTTTATTTACCAGCTTTAATTTTTTTAGTCTCAATTGTGACTTTTTGACTTCTTTTTATTTATTTTATTTGATCTTCACCTAATCCTTGCGTATTGTCACCACGAAATAAGTACCAAAACCTAGGCCCAACATATTAGGTTTTCTAGGAAATTGACTAAGCGATCTATGAGATATGCTAGCTTGTTAGGCAATTTGGGCTTCTAACATTTTGATACGGGTTGATACTAAATTAACCTTATAATTAAACTACCTAATTGCCTTCTTGAACTCTTCATTTTTCTTTGTTTATATTGTCAAGAAGTTCTTTAAAAGAGACTCTTGGTTGAACTTTCGAGGAGGGGTTTGAAGGGTCTTAGTTAGAATTATACATTATCACAATTTAAGAAGGTTTTAAGAATTAAATATTATTAAAAAATGACATAGATAACTTGTAAGACTTATGATTTTCCAATTAAATTGAACATCCTTTTCAAAAATAGAAAATAATGTCATAAGCTATAAATAAAGTAGTTTACAAAGAAAATTAACTTATAGATTCATATGCAATCATCTATCACGTCTATAGTTTGTGCTCTCTAAAATATTATCTCATAATATATTCTACAACAAACATTAAGATCTTATCTAACTACTTTATCATATTAAAAACAAATTAATAAATAGATATGTTGAATTAAGAATGGTATGAAAAATTGAATGAAAGCATCGAATTAACTTGAAAATATTCAAGGTTACACTTATCCACCTTATGATGATTATGATTGGTTGTCCAATTCATCATAAGTTTTTCTTTTAAGTTTATAAGAGATTTGTTGATCTTTACTTTGAATTCTCTAACAAAAGATGATTATATCATACTAAAGCAAGGAAATGAGAAAACTAAAATTTGGATTAACTTTAATAGTATACTAATTAATTAGTGAAAATTAAGATGTTGAATTCTAAGTTATAAAAAAACTTAAGTTTTAAGGTTTTTTTCTTCTCATATGTACTTGAATCTAACTAATATTTGAACTTTAGTATAAAAGCATTTGTTGAAAGTGAAATTATCATCTTCTAATTTTTATAGTTGATGAAAGTACAATAAATGAACTATATTTTTACATTTGTTAAAAGAAATATAAATCTATAAAAATATAAACATTTTTGTTTAAACATTTTTGTGTCTGTCTATCTGTCCACCTGTCTACTTGTCTGTGTGTCTGTGTGTCTGTGTGCGTGCGTATGCACATGCGTGTGTGTGGGCGTGCATATGGGTGCACATATCAGTTTAGAAAAGGATAATTACTAACATAGATTGCATATGCATAAAGTATGTATAATGAACTTATACATGATAAATATATGTAAAATGAACTTCTATATGATAATTCTTTTGCAATTATATATATTTGAATATATTCTAGTTTTGAATATAATGAATTCAACAATAGGAATTTCTACTTTTTGATTGATAAGGTCGCTTAAGGTAATGATTTGATAAATCTCAATGTATAGTTCCCTATCTTAGATAGGTTAACTGATATCTTTATTTGTTTAAATTCTCTTAAATTATGGTCTTTGAAACCATAAAGGTTACCCAACGACAGAGCCATACAAGTGACAAGCTATAAGTGTTGATGAATTTTATGACATTAGAGAATAGAAACTTAATAAAAAATTCATTTAGAAGCTAAATACAATAACTAGAGATATAGTGGAAAGAAACTTTTGCAAGAGGAAAATGGATTTCAAAAAGATAATTAATAATTTAAATATTCAAGATCCATAAAGATACTTTCTTAATCATTTGTTTTGCTTTCTTTATATTTTGTTTTCTCTTGTTTTTGTGTTATTCTTTCTTTTTTTTCATAGACTAATTAGGTATATATCTAGGTAGAATGGATCCTAGGATGTAATTTTTTGAATTGATATTTTGGTTCAATGAAATTCCTAGTTTTCTAAAAATTATTTATGTTCTTGTCTTGATTGAATTTAAGGAAAGAAAGTTGAATATTCAATAACTAGATTCATACATTAAGATCAAAAAAATAATTTCGACATTTAGATCAGAAAAAATTGGAAATAGCCTCTCAATCAATGAGGAGTAAGGCTGCTTACTTCTTGACCTCTCTAAAACCCGCGATCAGCAAGTCTTTCATTGAGATGTTGATATTGTTGTCATTGTTGTTGTTTATGTTTAGATCATAACAAGGACAGTGTTTTCGTGATTTTTCTCCTTGTCATCGCTCGTCCTTTTCTCCTCGCCATTGCTCATCGCCGTCGATTACCCATTGCGTGTCATCGTTGTCCCCTTCCTTTAAACATCGGTTGAGGTAACATTTTATTCTTTGATTATTTTCTACAATGTCTCTGAGTTTTGTTTGTTACTATGTTTTGTGTACTGTTTTGATTGTCACTATCTTCTTTTCTTTGTTTTGGTTATCTATGCTGGCCATCGAACACTCTAGCTCCGTCATCTTCTTCCTTCACGTGCTTCAATGACTTCTTCTACGTATCGGTTGAGGTAAGTGGTTTTTTTTATTTACTGGGTTTTTGTGTACTTGGTTTAATTTGGGTATTTGTTTGTGGTTTGAGCCTCCCATTTGAACTTGCTACATTTTTTTTAAATGTCCTACACCAACCGAAACTTGTTCATGGTATGAGCTTGTTGCATTTTTATGTAAAAGTCCTGCACCAACCGAAACTTCTTTATAGTATGAACTTCTATTTGTGCCAATCTATATCCCTCATATTGTCCCTTCAAAATTTCTAACATGAACATGGTTGACCATATGAACATGTAGTTAACTATATCTAAAATAACTTTTGATGAAAACTATTTAAAACAAAAGCATGTATCAATCTGTGTTCTTCACATTTTGTATTTAGATAAGTCAGTGTTACCAATATGTAAATAAATAATAGATATTTTTATCATTACGCATAGTAAAGGATGTATATAGTCAAATAGTGGTGTGCATTAACACTTTAGTATTGTTTATATGCAATCATGAGATTCCTAAAATTAAAGTTCAAGCGTTACTTATCCATAATAAATGATGATATTTTTTGTTCATAATCATATTATTAAATGTATATTATCTTAATATAGTTTATTTATTGAGGCATGGTATTCTTCACACTCTATCAGATTATTCCCATTTTTAAAATGTAGATGTTACTTATCTGTATTGAATGATCCTTTGGGTGTGTTCTTGGATGTATATTGTCCTCTTATAG
>JANIIA010073547.1:0-10340 GCA_027478495.1 Erythroxylum alaternifolium
TGCGTTGGCTCGGCGACGATGCAATAGTATCTTCGATTTTAAAGGATGCTTCAGGAGTTTGTCAAGATGATGAAACTGTATTGAAGGGCATGGATGTTTAGTTTTTTTAGGAGTTGTACACTACGGACCAAGGGATTCAGGGCAGTCTTGTTACGCATAATTCATTCCCACGGGTGGCTTGCGGGGACTTGATGGCGCAACTACGCTCAGTCTCTAGCGACATGATGCATTTGATTATCAAAGTGATGGGTAGATTTAAGGCGCCAGGGCCCGATGGACTGCAACCGATGTTCTATCAAAGCCAGTGGGTTCGTTCCTTAGGCAGTGCAGGATTTTTTTGCAGTACATGTGGTGCCACCGAGATTAAATGACACCTTCATTATCTTATTCCTAAAGGTCCAGTCTCCTGTAGGATTCCAGCAGTTCAGGCCGATCAGTCTTTGTAATGTACTATAAAAGATCATTACTAAGATGATTGTTACTCATGTGCAGCCTATGATGATGAAGTTGATTTGAGGTTGTCAGTGCAGTTTTGTACCTGGAAGGCAGATTACAGATAATATTGTAATTGTTCAGGAGATTGTGCATGCAATGCAAAGGCTCACAGGGCGTAAGGGCTGGAAGGCAATAAAACTCGACTTGGAGAAGGCTTATAATAGACTGCTTTGGGAGTTTATTAGCAAATCACTCATATTGGCAGGATTTGAAGATGAGCTAGTTCAATGTATACGTCGATGTGTGGGTTTGACTGCTATGCGAGTCTTATTCAATGGATCTGCATCTGATTCTTTCCAGCCTACTCGTGGTGTTCGTTAAGGAGATTCTTTATCACCTTATCTATTTGATCTCTGCATGGAACGCCTCACACACATGATCAGGGATGCGGTCCAGCTTGGCCACTGGAAGCCTATCTGAATGGGTAGGCGTGGTGAATCCTTGTCTCATATGTTCTTTGTGGATGATCTGTTTTTATTTGCTAAGGTTTCTGTGCAACAGGCAGAGGTAATTCAGGAGTGCTTAAACTGTTTTTGCATCAGCTCAGGGTAAAAGGTTAGTGCTTCCAAATCTACTATTTTATTCTCTAAAAATACTTCACTTGACTTGCAAAGGGATATCTGCGATAGACTGGGATTTCGGAGATCGACTTTGGTTGGAAGATACCTGGGTGTTCGTATTGTTCAAGGAAGGGGTAAGAAGGATTTCTATATGCCTATTCTTAACAAGATGCGTGATAAGTTATCAGGTTGGAAAGCAAAGAAGATGTCTTTGGCGGGTCGCACTACCCTGGCCAAATCTGTGCTGGCAACTATTCTGACTTATGTCATGCAATCAAGTATTTTACCGGCTTCGGTGAGCACTGCTATTGATAGATTAATCAGGAAGTTTATTTAGGGAGCAACTGATGAGAGGAGAGGGAATCATACATAGGATACCCTATGCCAGAGGAAGGAGTACGGTGGTCTTGGGTTTCAATCGACTTCTGTGCGGAAGAAAGCCTTGATTTTAAAATTGTGTTAGAGGTTAATTAATGAACCTGAGGTGCTTTGGGTCAGGACTTTGGCAGGTAGATATCGTTGGTTTGGGGTTTTGTATGATGCCCCGAAGAGTCGGCCCTCTTGTCAGTTACTTGGATGGCTCTTTCAAAACTGTGGGGAACGTTCATACGCGAGTGTAATTGGATTCTTGGGAATGGCCTTTGGGCGTCCTTTTGGTTGGATAATTGGCTTGAGGATGTTGGTCCTCTTCAGGTGTGGGCAATGGAGATTCCTAAAGCTGATAAACATTTGAAGGTCAGGGATTATATGAATGACGATGGTTCTTGGATGGTTACTCGATTATTGCGGTATCTCTTGCAAGCTGTGGTTGATCGGGTTACTTGTGTTTATGTGGATGAGCATTCGGAGGATAGATTGATGTGGAAATATAGCCCTTCTGGTGATTTCTCAGTGAGTTCTGCTTATTCCTTACTGGATGAGGAGGATGGCGAGTACGATCGAATTTAGCGAATGGTTTGGGCTTAGCAGGGTCCTAAGTGTATTCATAGCTTCCTCTGGTTAGCTGCCCATGATAGGCTCTCTATTATGAGTTTGTGCTTCCGTAAGTAGTATGTGACTGACGATAGGTGTGCTCGATGTGCCGAGGAGGAGGTATCCTTACATGTTCTGCAGGATTGTACCTGGGCAAGAAACTTGTGGGATCATTTTATTCCTACAAGTTAGAGTATGGGATTCTATTCCTTGGGTCTACGGGATTGGCTAATCTCTAATTTAGAACGCCAACATTGGACACCTTCTTCGGGTAGGGGGAAAACTGGTCTCTCTTTTTTGGGGTGTTGTACGGTTATTATGCAGATGGCGAAACAATTATATTTTTACCCAGGGGCTAGATATTCCGAGTGATATTTATCCAGTTATCGCCAGGTATGTGAGGATGTTTGCTTACGCTGCTTTAGTCCAGAAGCAGGTAAACCCAATTATGGGAGACAAGAGAGCAGATGGATTAGATGGATTCCTCCTTTACCAGGTTACATTAACCTTAATTGTGATGGTGCATGAAGTGAGGGTTTTGATATTGCAGGTGCTGGTGGATTATTCAGGAATGATAGTGGTTCCTGAATTGAGGGATTTTCTAAGGGTTTAGGGGACTGCTCAGTGCTAGAGGTAGAGTTGCATACAATTGCTAGGGACTACAGATTGTTGTTCAGCAAGGTTACCAACAGTTGCAAGTGGAGTCTGACTCATTTGAAGCTATTAGCTTAATTACGAGTGCAGAGTCAACATCAGCATGGCTGGTGCTTCGTGAATGCTGGTTGCTTCGACAGGGGTTTTAAGAGTTGCAGTTTCGACATACTTTCAGAATTGCTCATACATATGCTGATTTTCTTGCTAAGTGTGGTCTCCATAGTCTTGCTTTTATTTTCTATATACGCCCTCCTACTGGACTAGTAGCTTTGTTTGATTTCGACCGATGTTTGTTTGATACAGTGTGTCATTATAATTAATGCATTGCTTTCTACTAAAAAAATGCATGATTGAACAATATGAAATAAGTCAATTTAATAGCCCTCATTAAAGTTATAATTTATGGAGAATCATGGAGAATCCAATAATGCCAACTTGATACATTGATCTGATGTAGTCGACTAGTTAAATATTTGGTGAAGATATCGATTGATTATATGAAAGAGGGAACAAACAGACATCAAACAAAATCTTACTTAAAATGATTATGAACAATATGACAATCAATGTTAAGATGTTTGGTCATCTAATGAAAAATCAAATTAATAGTAAGGTGAATGGCTGCTCAAAATAAAGAGGAATGGGCTTATTTAGTAGCTAAAAATTAGTAAATAAGTAAGAGATACATAAGAGTTCATAAATGAAAGAACCTATTCTTTGATATTCAACTTTATTAGATGATCGAAAAATAATATTATATTTTTTAGCCTTCAAAAAGATTAAAGCTTCACAAACAAACATACAAAAACTAGACAATGACTTTCAAATTGTATGACAAGCAGCCCAATCTACATCTTAGTATGAAACATGTTTAAAATCATTATGCATAGGAAAAATATTCCTTTATAAGTAGTAGCAAGAAGATACCACAAAAGATGAAGAAGTGATTTTTAAAGTGGAACTTGTAGTTGAGACATAAATTGACTCTAATTTTGAATTGCATAACTCAAATTTAAATCCTTATACAAATCACTGTTATCCACTGATAAATGCAAACCTTTGGTAAAAGTAGACTGTGCATCCTTCAAAACAAGTAAGTTCAGCCACTATCAAGATGTCCTAAACAAATTTATGCTGATTTAAAAAAGTACATTGAATAAACATATATCAAGTCCTAAAAAGTATTGGGCATAAGCTAACTCTTTGGTTTGAACTTGTGATCCAAAGTTATCATGACCTACTATATTGCAGCTTCACTTGTTCCAGTAATCACTACATTATCAATATAATTTAGAAAACCAAAAATCCAGTCCATCATTCTTAGGCTGAATAAGATCCAACGAAACTAATAATTCGGTAAATTATGAATTCCATTATTAGGATCCTTACTTTAAGCTATAAAAGGACATTTTCAAAAGACACAAATTATTTGTATTAGCCTTCCCATATTATTTAGATTGTAAAATATACACTTCTTCTTCTAAGAAATTATAAAGGAAGGTATTAGTGATGTCAAGCTATCAAATGGGCCACTATTTTCCTATAACAAGAGTAAAAAAATAACCTAATGATAATTACTATCATAATAGGAGAAATTTTATCTTTATAGTCAAGACATTTCACTTAATTATATCCCTTAGCAATCAATATTTCTTTGAATTTATCCACCTTATTATTTGCACCATACTTCACCTTGTAAACCCATTTACTCCCCATTGCTTTTTTTATTTGCAAGCAATGGAAATAGGTCTCATGTGATGTTTCTCTCTAGAGGATCAAATTCCTATTGGATTGCCTGAATCTATCTTGCATCTCTTAAAGCTTCTACATATGTGCTAGGTTCTTAGACCATAGACATATTAGCAATAAAAGCTATATAGGAGTATGGTAAACAAAAGAAGTAGAAGAAATAAAAGGCCTGAAAAACCATATCATCTTAATCTTATTAATGTTGGAAAAGTGATTGACTGTTGTTAGAAAAGTGATTGACTTTTATTCATAAAAGAAGTAACACTTCTCACGAAATCTTATAACTAGCTAAGATTTTGGTGATTATATGGCTTTTTTTATTAAACAAAACTAACCACTCTGATAAATTAGGCATCGTGTCTATCTTATTAAGATTGTTTGATGACATCATGTTTAGGTTCTGAAGAAAAAATTAAGTAATATAGGCTGTGGTGAGAAATAATTGGAATTTCCATGTTTATAACCACTGAAAAGATAAATCAAAATTTTATTGTTAAAAATTTTATTATTTTGTAAACCATATAATTTATATCCCTTTAACCCCCTAGATAACCTAAACAAAACATTTTATAAATTAAGCCTCAAATTTGTCTTTATAATGTAAAACAGTAGTAGAACAAAAAGATATCAAAACACTTTCAAATAGTCATAAATAGATAATTATAATGTTAATATTTTAAAAAGTTTTTCCGAGATAACCTTTTCCTAGGAATCTTATTCAAAATGTAAATAGAAGAAAGAATACACTCATACATGATAGTCTAATTGGTTTATTTCTAATACCAATATGATTTAACCACAAGTGCACGGCGTATCTAAAGCTAGTGCTGATAAGTACAGGTTGATCCCGCAAACACAATGATTACTAATAATTACCTTTCTCCTATTATCTAGCTTAAGGATTGATTTAGGATTTTAACAAAGGAAATTAAAACTTAAACAATTAAAAGGTAGCAATTTTGAACACAAAGACAAAATAAGTCACTTAGAAAACAATCAATATCAAGAATTAGTGTCTAGGTTATGAATCCCTAAAATCCTTAAACAATTTACCTTTTATTATGCATTTTTTTTATTAACTATTGGACCGTATGCTAATAACTCATTTGAGACTACTAACAACTAATATTAGAATTATCAAGTGATATTATTTAGGTTAAAGGTACTAACGTTGCTTTATCGATTTGTGAATTTCACTATTAGGTTTGACCATAATTTAGAAGATTTATGTCAACCTATCTCTAGGTTTACTATCAACTCCTTTTAATTATGAGAGATCTATTCATACACAGGATTTTTTAATCTTTGTGTTATGAAATCATATTATGTACTAATATTCCAGATCTAATAGAACATATATTAAACACATAATTGAATCACAATAAATCAATCAATAAAATTGCATTAGATAAAGGAATTAAAACATTTTATAACCAAACTAGGGTTCATCTCACCTAGAGACTAAAGATATTTAGTTATACATAATACAAAACGAAATCAAACATAAAGTAGAAGAAAAACGAATAGAAAAGAAAGAGTTCATAATTATAAATCTCCATTTCTCTTCTATCGAATGTTTATGCAACTTCGAGGTTAATTTTGTAATCTATTGGATCTTGTGATGATTTCATAGTGTTTTCCACTTCTCTGGATCAATATCGTCCCTTTTGGATGTTCTCCACATCTGGAATCATCTCTAAAAGTTTTCCCTCTCATTTTGCCTCCACTCACATCTATTTATAGTAATTTTTAAGATTTCTAGGAGATACATGTTCTGATATAAGGGCATGTACTAGATTGTGTATAACCTAAAATCTCCAAAATTCTTGAATATAAACACTATAAGTCTCTTACATGGCCATATACACAGCCTTGTATCCCTTAAATGTTTCAAATCTTCATTTTATGTCGTGTTTTCATCTAAATTCTTCTCCATTTGTTCTATAAAGGCAATCATATACTATAAATGCACTTGGAGGGAATTAAGTACCAAATACATAATAGAACTATAAAATATCAAGGAAAATACATCAATTATAGGTGTATAAATATGATCAAATATACATTTATCAATCATCACCACATTTAGGCTATGTTTGGTTAGACGTAAGGTTTTTAATGAAATGGAATAGAATGTAAATACATGTAATACTAAAAAATTTTTGTTTGGGAGGGATGGAAGGGTTCATAATATAATATAGTGAAATGTTGTTTGGAATAGGGGATTATAATGTAATATAATGAAAAGTTGTTTATCATTTTACATTCCATCCTAAACCCCCCAAATCGGAGGTTTCTCATTTTTACTGTTTAGGATAGAATGGGATGTAATATGAAACCCTCCTCTTCCATCACATTCTATTATAAACCCTCCTCCCAAATGATGGAATAATATTACAATCCATTCCATTCCATTAATAAACCCTAACCAAAAATAGCCTAAAGCTTTTGCTTGTTTTTAAACAAACCATAATCAAGATTATAAATATTACAACATCCATACTTCATTAATTTTAATCTATCCAGTTATACTATAAACTATCATATCCTATTGAATCAAATTAACATGCAATTAAATGATTTTGTTTATTATTTCAAGATTAAAACTAACCCTCCAACTTCAAGTTACTCACTTTTATGCTTTTCACACAGTTTCTAAGATTAGTGTTGTAGGATCTTGGACCTACATATCCCTCTATCTCATCCCTTTAGTGTACACTTTTAAAGTCATCATGCACTATCCAAGGCCATTACATTATTAAATAAATATTTCTCAATTTCTTTTGTAAGTATTTCCTTTAAATTTTGAAGTTTGAGGCGTATAAAAATGTGATATTTATTATGTGATTTCTTTTAACAATGTCACTTTAAAATGCATCATCTAATCATTTGAATTAACTAGTTTAATCACTGAACTTCTATGGAAAAAAGCCACTACTATAAAACCAAAATGGTGGTGTCAGAAGTCTCCAAAATCTATCTAAAATTCTAAGCTTTGACAACTTTCCTACTTTAGCTTAGTTTCTAGTAATCCCTGTAACGCTGGATTTTCTAAAACCTTCTTGCATTGGTCTATACTTAGAGATACTATTGTAGATTGAAATATACATGGTTGTATATGAGCTGTATATGAGCTCAAAATTGTATTTGAATCCTTTTGGTATTTATGCCAGTGATATATAATGCTATATGCCCTTATATGAACTTAGAGTTCATCGATATGCGAAATCTTGGAGAATTTTGATATTTAAGCTTCTAAATGTGTAAAATCGATTCCATTGGATGGATTTGGCCATTATGGTCGAGTTAAACATTTTCTAAAGCGTTAGAGGTGATTAGACATGATTTATAGACTTATTGGACACTTCAAAAGCTTAATTTGAAAATTTGACGTACATAAGCGCTTATTTGCAAATTGTTAGAAGTTAAATGTAATTTTTCAATTCTTGGAGGACCAACATGTAATTTTGTAAATTTAAGGGGTTTAATTATAATTTGAAAAAGTCCAAGGACCAAAACGAAAATAAAAGTTTTGGTCATTCTCAAATTTTGTGCTTAATAGCAAATTTAGGAAAGTTTGGAGGGTATAATGGTAATTTCACATAAGCTAAGGACAAAAAGGTAAATTCACCATGTTTGGTCAAAGAAGAGTCAAAATCTAGATCTTTCTTCATGTATGGCCGTGCACTTCTTCATTAAACATTAGAAACACCTTGTTTTAATTAAAAGAAAGGAGAAGAGAAGTTTTGGTCATCACCTACCTTTCACCATTTTTTGTTTATTCTTTAACCCAAACCTAGGTGTTCTAAGGTAATTTGGGGTCAAGGAACTCAAATCTATCATTAGATTTAAGAAATCCTCAAAGGATTAGAAGATATCACCAAAGGAAAGTTTAGGTAAAGTTTGTCTTATCTCTCTCTACATTATGATTTTGAGTTTGGCGTTCAGATATGTTGTTCTCCATGCTTGAATATGCATGAAACATGGTTTAGATGAATGAAATGGGTCATGTAGAAGCTTCTTTAAGCCAAAAACGAAATGGTCTCTCTTTAGTGAAAGTTTGTGAAATTTTGAATATCTTTTGAAATTGATGGTTTAAATGAACTCTATGATGTTAATTGGGTATGTATAATTTGAATTGATGATGAAAAATGAGGAAGAAGTACATTAGAAGGATTCTTTCAAGTTTATGCCTTTAGGTGTTTGATAAAATGCCTAAGTGAACTTGTCTTAGGATTTAAGGATTTTGATAGTGTGCATTAGAAAGAGGATTTCATGTTTACTTAGAGTAAACTTGAATTGTTGTTTAGATTGATGAGTATTGGCCTAATGTGCTTGGATAAAAATGTGCCCAATTATGCTTTGAAATGTGTAAGCGTTGGATCAAGGCATTAAATGCCTTGGAAAATGCAAAAGAAAGCTTATGTGAATAATGAGGTTTGAGTTTTATACACTTATGTGATGGTGTATAAATATGAGTTACATGTTTGAGTAGTAAGTACATTACATTTGTATGTGTAAAGGCTCAGGAGCTATGGATCAAGAAGCTCGTACAGAGGATTAGTGAAGTCAAAGGAGTGTACACCTTCTTTTGAGGTGAGTTGGGAAAAACATATCTCTCAAATAGGATTAGGACATTCCAAGACATGCATAATGACTTGTATGTGAGTTTTGAACCTAGGTAATGCATAGTAGAATTGATTCTCAAATAGATGTTAGTATACTTATGTATTTAATAAACGACATTGTTTTGAATAACTCTTTACACTTGGAGTGAAACTGATGTTTTAATTTCATATTTTGAGAAATGATATTATTTTCAACAAAGCTACAATTGAAGTGAAAAGAACAATGTTTGATTTTTAGAAACTACATTTTTGAATAACTTCGCACTTGGATTTCAAAAGATGATTGTGACTGCATGAAATAACATTTTGGAACTTACTACATGTTCTCTTTTGGCTTAGAGCCATAGCAAGGTTCCATTTTATCAGTTGGACCGATAAATAAAGGCATGGTACCTTTTTTGATTTTTTATTTAATATTTGCATAAGATTTTTTTGTGATTAGTAAGGAAACGATTGGCCAATCGTGTGCTAGGCATAACAGATTAAGCGACCCGTACCCTTGACGCTAGTATATAAAAGTCGAGTCCTTGTAATGATACCATTCTATAGGACTCGTGGGTGATTGCACATCTAGAAGTCTGGTCACCAACGAGGTCATCACCTAGGGTCATGACGCTCTTGTCGACCATAGTCTGGACTCACCAGAGATGAAAGTCGAGCCAACACTGGGATTCGGTGGGTGTGCACACTAGTTTGGCTGACTAGTGGTGACACGCATAATTGTTTTGGCTTATTATAATATTTAACTTCCTGAAGAGATTTGATTTTTACGTGTGATGCTTTTCTGCTTATGTGTATTAGAATTGGAACTTATATTCACTGAATGAGTGATTAATAGGCTAGGCCTATGTGGTTCTTAACCATTATGGCATGAGCCATATACTAGGTCTATATGTTTTATGTCATACATATTCAAATTATAGGTGGTTATGTGCATGTTAGATGTATAAAACTGTTATTAGGTTATTTAGACTGTTTTGGTATGTACCGAGTTAATGTTTGTTATATATGTTTCTTCTACTCACTAACTACATAGTGTACTCACCCCCTCCGCCTCCTAACCATGCAGGTTAATTTGTGAGTTTGAAGCTCTGAGTGGTTCATGCGGTTTTTTGACATATTTAGGGCATTACCGCACATGGGTAGTCTCTATTTTGTTCTTTTGTTATATAGTGACTCATGATTATGTTGATATGCTTTAAAAATTTTGTAAATTAACTATTGACTATCTTATGGTTTGTAAATGACTTATGTGGGAAACTTTTTGTGATGTCCAAATGTC
>JANIIA010073588.1:0-10339 GCA_027478495.1 Erythroxylum alaternifolium
AGTGTTTTAAAAAAATTTATACCGACTTTTGTTTAGTGAATGATCAGTGTGAAGTGTTAAGTGATGTGACACGCCACTCTCGCGGGGCACGGATCCGGGTATCACCATCGATATCGGGTTCGGGTTCAGCGGGAGTTGGGGTGTTACACAAATGAACGGTTAAGATGAATGTAATTTGATCTAATGGTTGGGAAGAGATAGAGTTATATTTTGTGTAGAGATAAATAAGATAAAGTATAAAATGAATTATTTACTATATAAGGCAATTAATCATTAGCAAATTCATTATTGAACCTTTTATTATATTTATCTACAACCATGACTACTAATGCCAATACTTCTCATATATCATTCTCATCATCATCATCGGAGGATGAACTAGATCTTACTTTTGCAATATTAACACAAAACAAAGCTTTACTATCTACATATGCTAATAGCAACCTTGCAATGGATTATTATGTGAACAATGTAATAACTAGCCAAAGCACAAAGGCTTAATCCTTGGTAATAGAGTAATTTATTGTGACCGTATTGTTGTAGATCAAAGACTATGGGATGATTATTTTATAGAAAATCTAAGATATAACACAGTAGTGTTTCGTAAGTGATTTCAAAAGAGTCAAATTTTATTTTTACGAATTGTTAGTACTGTTGAAGGTTATGACGATTACATTATGCAACAGAGAGATGAATGTGGTAAACTAGGATTGTTTAGTTTATAAAAAGTAACAACAACATTTTGAATGTTGGGGTATGGTGTATCAACTTATTTAAATAACGAATACATTAAAATTAGAGAATCAATTACAATTGAAAGCACAAAAAGATTTTGTATTGTGGAGATCTTTAGACAACATTATCTAAGAGCACCGAATGTTAATGATATTGCAAGACTGCTTAACATTAGTGAAGAACGTTGTTTTCCAAGGATGCTAGGGAGCTTAGATTGCATACATTAGATATGGCAACACTGTCCAATGACTTGGGTAGGACAATATAGTAGACGTAGTGGATTCCCAACTATTACTCTTGAAATTGTAGTTAATTATGATTTGTAGATATGGCACGCACAGTTTAGTTTGCTAGGGTCCAATAATGACATTAATATGTTGGAGGCATATCACTTGCTCGCAAACCTTGTCAAAGGTATAACACTTTCTGCTTATTATGTTATTCGAGGAAAAGTGCACGATACTAAATATTATTTAGCTGATAGTATTTATTCAAAATAGTCTAGCCTAGTACAAATCATTCATGATCCCAAGGCCCCAAAAAGAAGTTATTCGTAAAGATGCAAGAAGCATGTAGGAAGGATATTGATTGTATATTTGGAGTTCTCCAATCACGATTTACAATTATTAAGGGATTGACACGTTTTTGAAAAAAATTCATATTACATGATATTATGTATGTATACATTATAATGCACAATATGATCATTGAGGATGAACGTGATACCCAAGCGCTACAAAATTAGAGGGAAATGTCAGCCCCTAAAATTAATATAGAGACGATACAATTAGATTTCAATAATTTGTTGCTTGACGTAAGCAAGTTAAAGATAAAGAAGCTCATTATAAACTTTGCAATGTATTGATTGAACATTTGTGAGAATGATATGGTAATTCAAAAGAGTAGAGGTTAAATGTGTAATAAAAATATTATATTTGTGCATGTTATTAATTTGTTGTTGCAATAATATTAATTATATATGTTAAATAATATTAATTTATTATAAAGTATATATTAATTAATTAAGAATAATGATATTATTTTAATTTTATAAATAAAAAATAAATAAAAATTATTGTATAAATATAAATTAATTTAGTTAACAACTAAATTATTGTGAAATATTCTTTTAAGATACTTTATCACCAAATTTGGTTTAGAGTGATTGGAATTTGGTGTAAAAGGATTCTTGGAATATTCCTTTTTACACTAAATTTGGTGTAAAATTTTAGTGTAATGCAATCTTCAACCATTACACTAAAATTCATTCTTTGATGATGAAGATGATATATGAGAAGTGCTGGCATTAGTACTCATAGTTGTAGATCAATATAGTGAGGGGTTCAGTGATGAATTTGTTAATGATTCATTGCCTTATATAGTAAATAATTCATTTTATGTTTTATCTCATTTATCTTTACACAAAATCTAACTTTATCTCTTCATAACTGTTATATCAGATTGGATTTATCTTAAGTGTTCATTTAGATTTCTTATTTTTTCCATACAATATCCAAGACAAGATAAGAAATCTCTGCAAAAAATCTAACTCTATATCGTCACAACTATTGGATTAAATTGTGTTTATCTCAACCGTTCATTGGTATTCTTATCTTTTCCACCTAATATTTAAGACAAGATAAGAAATCGTGCAAAAAGTCTAACTCTATTTGAACGCAACCGTTAGATAGTTGATTTGTTATTCTTTTTTCTTTCACATAATATCTCTATAAATAGTTGATTTGTTTAACCAAACTAAAACCGTCATTTCATATAATACTCTTCGAAACCTATCAAAAAAAATGGCAAGCTCAAATTTAGATAAAAAGCCTTTGAATACATTTTGAAGTGCATTATATTCAGTTGAAGAAAATTAGGTCTTATGGAATATATATTTTAATGTTTCGCAAGCCCTAATTACTGGTAGAGAACAATTTATGACTCAGTTTTGTTCTTGTATGACAACTGAATATAATCAAATGCTACTAAATCATATCACCACTGTTCAACTTTGGAGATCTTTACAAGCTTGATGGCAAACCATAATGACAACTATTGGAAAATTAAGAGGATTTGTTCAACAAATTGAAAACTTGAATCCAAATGGTGCTTCCAAACAAGATTTTGTAAGTATTTTATTTATTTATTTTTACCTTGTATGAATTTAAATACGTTTGATTTGTACCCTAAAATCTAACTTAAGTTACAATGTTGTATTATAGTTTGAGATAGCAAAAGATTTACTCATTTAAGATCCAAAATTTTAAAAAGGTTTCAAATTTGATAATGTATGACCAATCCTAAAAAATATGAAGAAATATGCTGATACTAGCAAAGAGAGAACTCCTGATCATCGAAAGGATCTAACTACAATGAAATGTACCAATCTAAATCCCAAAAGTTAGATAAGTTAATAGGATCATCATTATTTTGTATGGAATTAAACAATGATTCTGAAGCTCAAGATGAATTTATTGAAAAAAATGATGCAACTGATCATCCTATTGGGAGAAAAAAAATGAAAAAGGAATAGAATGAGGAAATGAAAAATCTTTTTACTTCTATGAATAAAGAAATCAAAGGAATGTTTCATGAAAGTCAATCTCTTTTTGAAAAGAATTATGAACTTTAATTCTTATGAGCTCAAAATGAGGCAAACAAATTAGAGTTACAAAAAAGACAGGAAAAGAATAAAATTTTATGCAAATATTTGGATTTCATCAAAGATCCAGTGATGCGTGAGGTTTTAAAAAATGAACAAATAAAAATTTATGCAAAAAGAGCTTAAGAAGGAGAACCTCAAAAAGGAGCTGACTCATCTAATAACTTTAGCTAATATTTTGATTTTGGAGGAAATGTGGATGACCTTCCAAACTATTAATTATTTATGTTAAAAGTAATATTTTTGAGTGCTTTAAGTTTTCTTTTAATTTGGTTATTGTAATTTTAATTTGATAGTAATCTCGAGTCTAGTTGTAGTTGTAATTTATTTTAGTCTGATTGTAATTTCAAACATTTTCGTTGGGTTTTAATTTTTTTAAAATCAATGTTATGGTTTATTTTACTTTTAATTTTATGTAAATTTTATTTTAAATTTACTTTTTATTCTTAAAATATTTTATTAATGAATTTATAACTCTTATAAATAAGAATTATAAATAAATTTAATATTATATCCAATATTAGTGTCATTTTAAAGGTCTCAATGAGATCTTTGTAATGATATATTTTGTGTAAAGTAATATATATTTTAAATTTATTTACTTAACAAATTATATAAATAGATCAAAATGTGAGAAGGGTATAAAAGGAATATGTGAATAAAAAAGGTTAAAGATGTCATTTTGCAACTTTTGGTGCATGAACAGTAACACACCAAATTTGGTGTGTTACTATTCATTACAACAAATGGTGGTCTTGGGAATCCAACTTTATTGTGTTGGTTGAAGTGGATTCAAAACACCAAAACACCAAATTTGGCATTTTAGTGTGTTGGTTGGAGATGACCTTAAAGTCTACAGTTTACAGGACATAATTTTTGTTGTTTAGGATTCATTTTGTATGTTTTTATTTAGTTTGATTTCCATTGTTGTTCTTTTATCTTTGATGTTAATTTAGGGTAATAATTGACTAGTTTTATATAGGAAGGAAGATGAAGCAACTTGAAGATTGGCTAGAGATCAAAGAGTAAAAAAAAAAGAGGAGTCCATCTATTGCAAATTCCTATGATTGTAGGAATTATAATTTGAGTCATAATGTGGGGCTTCATTAAACTTAGGATTTTTAGACTATAAAAGCATAATTAAGCCTCCATCATAAAAGGGAGACGAATTTTGTAGAAACATCATCCTTTGAGTGAAGAACACATGTTTGGAGCCTTTAGGAAGGATAGAAGTCAAGAATCGTCATTAAGATTGAAGAAAATAGCACATCAACACCAAGGTTTCCGGATTTTGGCAAATGAGAGAAGGAGTTTCCTTATTCAAGTTTCTGTTAATTTTACTTCTTCTATTCTTTGTAAAATGATTTATTAGAATCTTGATGATGTTATGGAGACCATGAGTGACTGATTTAGTTTTAGGGATTGCTTTTGAACTATTTTATTATAACTCCTATTTTATTGAATTGAATAAAGTTGTCTTTGATGGTTGTTGATTTTATTTGTGTTCTTGCAATAATTGAGAGAGTGAGTAAGATTAATTGTGTAGGATTGTACAATGAGAGTTGGCAGCTTATAGACATACAATCATCATGTTAATTTATTAGTTAGAAGAGAGATCTCGACGAATTCAATTGATCACTCATAGGATAGTTTAATAACTAGTTGAATCAGTAAAGTCATTGGGTAGGTTGAGAGATCATCCAATTGATTTCCTTTAATTCGATTAGGGACAATTAATTACACCTTTAGAGAGGGTAATTAGTACATTCAGAAATCTAGGGTGAGACATGATTCAATTAATAAAATAGGAGGGAGTCAAAATAGGGAAAAAAGTAATCTCTAGTATTTAGATTCTTAAATTCCAATTCTTCTACATTTTGGTATTGTCTACTGCTTTGTTTTAGTTTTTTAATTTTAATTTAATTTTATAAATTATTTGCATTAAATAGTTTCGTCTTTTAAATAAAGTTTTGTTTAAATTAAGTAGTGTATGTGCATTAATCCCTGTGGAATTGATATCCGCTTCTTTTAACTACAAGTCATGACCTGTTCACTTGCGATTTTTGAGCGTAAAATAAGTAGATAGGTTTTAATATAAACAAGTTTTTGACGTCGTTGCCGAGAATTGATTATTTAGCACGTTATTTAATTTAGATTACTTAGATTTAAGAATTTTGATACTTTTTTTTTGTGTATTTGCAAGTATATGAACACAAGGAGCACGTGAAGATTGACAAAATTTGATAACAACGAACTATTTGATATCACAAGAAACATTAAGACATCTTAGAATGAGGATGAGACATCTGAAGAGCTAGATGCCAAGAGGAAATAGAAAGAACAATGATGGAAGATAGATATTATAGGGAGCAAGGAACTTTTGCAAGTTATAATGAGGTGCAGTATGGTTGGGGAAGTACTGATCCTTATTGGAACGCGTACACTTCAGAGTGGTAGAGCCACCCAAATTTTTATTGGTCTAATAATGCTAGTACTCATATGGGACATCAAGACCTATTTGAATTACGACAAAAAGATCCCAGTTTATGGGATTCTAAATTTAATAAAATTATGAACAAGCTAACAGAAATGGAAGAGAACCAGAAGAGGATGTTTCTCATCCAGGAGGAAAGTCAGAAGAGACTGGAAGAGAAATTTAATCAAGTTTTTGAAAATTATGCCAGTTCTATTCAGAACCTCGAAACTCAAGTAAGACAGCTTTCTTGTGAATTTTATAAGCGAAGTGTGGAAGACTCTCTGAGTAATATAGAATTAGATCAATGAAAGCAAAATGAGGTTATCACATTTAGAAATGGGGAAGAACAAGAAGAACCAGTGGAAGACCAAGCTGAACCTTACTTTAATAAAGACCAAGAAATCAAGAAAGAGGATTAGGAAAAAGATGATATCCTTCCTTATTATTCACCAGTTTTTGATATACCTTATGTGAATATTGAAAAATCTTGGGTAGACTTTTATGAAAATAACTCTATCTTTTGGATTGATGATGATCAAGCGACATTCAACATGTATGATGCATTTAAGAATCCAAAGGATAATAACTCATTTAGGATAATTGATGTATTCGAATCTTTTGAAGAACAAGAGGGCGAAGAATAGATGACAACAGACATCAAGTTTGAAGAAGTTATGAAAGTCTCTATTCAGGAAGCGGAAGAAGCAGAGGAGACGTAGGTGATTAAGGAAGAAAGAGATAAACTCACCTTCGTACAGGACAAAATGTTAGATTCAGGGAGCTTTGTTATTCCCTATTATGTTAATAGTTCACTAAGAAAAAAGACATTATTAAGCTTAATCGGTTTTCATAATGTTATCCATATTATCTTTTTGATTATTTTACAATTTTTAGCTTACTTACGGGCTACAAAACCAATGTTAAACAAAAAAGGTAGAAGCAAGCCATTTATAATTGATCTTGGCTGAGTTTCCAAGGAAGAGCGTCCAGCCACTGACATTAAACGAAGTGCTATATGGGAGGCAACCCATGGAATTCTACTTCCTTTTAATTTTTTTGTTTATTTATTTATGTGCTTCTTTAGTTATGATCATGTTTGATTTGAGTTTGATTGATGTTAATTTAATTTTTTGTTTGAATTTCAACTTGTTTTCTTTTCAAAATTCTTAATGATGATATTAACTTGATGTGTTTATAGGTTGTGGGATCATGGAGAACTAATATTAAGCTTAGAAAAAGTTTTGGAATTGTGAGAATCACCTCTTCCCACGATCCATAAACTTTCTTGAGAGAAAACTCACGATCGTGGGAAATGAGGTGATTCCCACGATCATGGGAAATCTCTCCAGAAACTTTCTGGAGATAAATCCCATGATCGTGGGAATCCATCCAGAGGGAAACTTAGGCTTCCCTCCACTTTTCTTCTCTCACCCATTCTTCAAAATTTTACTTTCTCTCTCTCTAACCCACGAAATTCTATCCTCGCACTATCTAAAACTCTTCAATATTTCTCTAGATTCTTGGTATTTTCTTCTACTCTTTTATTAATCTTACAATCCTTTCATCTTTTCATGCATTAATCATTCAAAAATACAAGGATTTGGGTAAGATTTTGCTCTCTCTCTCTTAAATACGAATTTCACTCATCTTCTTCTCAATTTTTGTAGATTTTCTTTTTACAATGGTACCAAGAAAGATGGTGGCTAGGAAATCGGTTAATGAACTTCGCTCGCAAGTTTTCGATGAAGGTAAGTGCGATTTAGTGGCAATTTACTACTTTCCCTTCCTAATCTATTAGGAAGAAGAAGGTACGTATTTTCATGACCTTAGGGATAGAGAAGTAGTCGCTCCTAGGTATTTTGATTTTGAATTATTAGAGAATATAGGAGTAAGACGACAATTTGAGAAACTAGTTGCAAACATAGGGTGAAATAGGTTTGTTCAGTGCGATGTACCTATTTATGCTACTATATAACTCTAGAGTTTTTCACAACAGTCCTTTATAACCATAAAATGGATGCATTTTGCTTTAGGTTAGTTGGAAATGTTTTAAACTTGATTATCCTGTCATGCGTGAAAATTTCAATTCATTGAATGCAAAACTTCTAGATGATTCTTGAATCCAGAGTGTTGAGCATTTACTTTTACATAAATTTATGTGGCTAACTGTGTTTAATAAAACTGAAAGCAACAAATGCTTGACTAAAGAACTTTTCTTTTTATGGCGCATGGATCGAAAGATTAAAATCAATACACCTTATAGGATTTTTTGATCAATAGTGAGTGTTATTAACAAAAAGAGCTCGTATTTTGGGATGTCTCATATTGCTTTTGCTTCGGGTGTGTTTTATAATGTTAATATGGAAATTTTGTGCACAACGCCACATGATATGTTTGACATATTGTATTTGAGACATTATGAGATTTTGGAGTTCCATAGAGATTTTAGAGTTCTATTCTATGGAAATTTGAAATCCTCAGACGCGTACTGCAGTAAGGAGCAAGAGGGGAACTAGTACATTCATTTCTCGACCCTCCACATCCCACACAATCCTAGAGCCAGAGGCAAAAGCTATGAAGGAGGAACCGAATGCACCAGCAGAGGTCTACCGATTTCAACAAAACTTCGACTAGATGGCTGCCAATTCTCAACAAATGACATCCTAACTAAATGAGCTCAGCACCTAAATGCGGAAAGTCCACAAGGAGCAGCGTAGCTTGAAGAAGAGGTTCTTCAACTTCTATTAGAGGAACAATTTTGAAGCTCCTTTACCTATATCGTCGCCACCATCATCTGAATAAGCTTTTCTTACCCTTTTACTTTTAATTTTGTTGTTTCTCTTGTTTGTTTTCATTTCATTTCATTTCATGTTTGTTTGACTTCAAGTTATTTCTTTTGTTTGGTTTAATTTCAATTTTTGTTGGGTTTCATGTCATGTTTTTTTTGTTTAGTTTATTGTCATTTTTTGTTTGGTTTGATGTCATCTGTGTGTTTTAATTTCTTTTGTTTGGTTTGAAGTCATTTTCCCTTATTTGGTGGTTGACTTGTTACATTGAAGACAATGTGAACTTTAAGTGTAGGGAGGTGACTTTGACTTTATCAATTGCATTGTGTGCATTTTGTTAAAAAGGATGCATGTTTAGGCATATTATATGCTTTGTGTCAACAATAAAATCGCATTTGAATCACTCTAATAAATATTGCCATAAAATTCTATCATACTAGTTGACATTAGATTGAATGCATGTTTGAACTCGGATTAGGCTACTTGAGTAGAAAGTGAACCATATAGAGTGATCAAAAGTAGTCGGTTACATAAACTTAGTCATAAATTGACTAATAAACAATGAGGTAGTGTAAAGATTCATAATGTGTTTTCATTTGAGCCAAATGTAAGGATTGAGCCATATGACTCCATCAATAGTCATTCTATTTCTTTGTTGAGTGTTACTTCCTTAAGTTACTTCCTTCAGAACTTGCTTTGAATTGGTTTAAGTCTACTGGATGCATGCTTAATAGAGATGATTTAGGCCCTTTTTTTGTTTTAACCCTTGGCTTAAATTACCTACCCTTTGTATTATCCTTTGCTACCCTGTTAAGCGTTAACCTTTTGTTTCTTAAAAACACCTGAGATTTTAAAACCTTAAACCTTTTTAACCTAGCCATTCATAAGCTTAGTAGAGGATTAAGAAATACATTAGTTGAGATCATTGTGAAAATTTTACCAAGATAAGTTGAATATATTTCTGCCTGTGGATTACATTCTATTTATCTGCTATTATATTCATAGTTTTTCCATGTATGATGAAAAAGAAAAAATGAAAAAAGTGATGAAAAGAAAAAGAAAACAAAAGAGAAAAAAGAAAAGAAAAAGGAAGAACAAATTGGTAGCATTAATAAGTGTAGAATATTATTGTATACCTCGAAGTCATGTTTTGTTATCCCGTTTTTATCCGCTTTTTACTTTACTAATGCTTGTCCTTAACCCTTTTTTCCTCTTTACTCACCTTAACCCTTACCACGTTACAACCTTAAACAAGCTCTTTTGATCTATTTATGCATGTAATCATTATAGAGGAGAATTGGTGTATTAGCAAGCCTATAGTAGTGTAGTTTCCTATAGGAAGTTTGAGTGAAGCACTAACCATCAAACACTTGAGAGAAATGAGTGAAAGCTATGGAAAATTCATTTTGCATCTTTACTTATCTTTGATTGATGGTGTTAATTGTTGAGTTTTCTTATGTACATCAATTAAAGAGTAGTTATAGTTAGAGTAGTGCTCTAAAGGCAATCACCTTTAGCACTTTTGTACAAACTTTATTTTGATTAATAAAGAGAAAGACATTTTTTATTGATTTGATATTCATTTATATATGAATTGATATTCATCTTAAATCGAATTAATGAAGTCCATGATACAAAACATAGCATGAAGGAAATCATAATGAGATCATGATAATGAGA
>JANIIA010073609.1:0-10339 GCA_027478495.1 Erythroxylum alaternifolium
TTTGTAATTTGAAATGGGCCCAAATGGCTAATAAAAGCTTCTGTTAATTTCATTGTTTTGTAACAAATGGTTATAAAGCAAAGGGGAATGTTTTGATTACCGAATTGCTGTACTTTATGTTTGTGGTTTTAAAAAAAATTTATACCAACTTTGACTGTTTAATGATGTGGCACACCACCCTCGCGGGGCGCGGATTCGGATATCACAATCGATATCGGGTTCGGGTCCAGCGGGAGTGGGATGTTACATAACTAACATAATATTTTCACATATTCATGATACCCCAAATCATTCAAAACATCACCGAACCCATATACTATCCCTTTATACTCATAGATATATCATATGATTATACACCAAGTATAATTGGCCGGGCTGATATGGTGATGAAGGAAAAGATTCTTCCTTAAACACTTATAATAATCCATCTTAGCTTAACTGCTTTCCTAATGTGCTCCGATAGACTGTATACATCTTAACCCTTGGAAAATACAATAAAGTAGCAACACCAAGTTTTGACTTCATATCATAGTTCTAAGTCGAAAGATTTCATTTGATTAGACATTAAAGTCTACGGGATCACACAGTGACAAAGAAAGAGATTTAATTGTCACTTCACAAGAAGGTTGTTATATAGCACACACAATATAAAATGTGCGTCATAGCATAGCCCACTAAGCTGGGTATATCACTCTTCTATGCCATGTAGATAATGAATCTAGCTTTACTTAAAAAACTAATCCGAGCCACTAGATTAACATACCTAATGTTAATCTTGACACTCGAGATTTGGCTTTAAGGCTTCAATGTGAAATTTGAATTTTTCACATCTAACTCATTAGAGTGTCATCTTAGACTTACTAAGGCGACTATTCAAATAAAAAAATGATCATGCATACTACACAAGTATGAAGATAACACAATATTACATACATGTGATATTAATGTTGTGAAGTCTCATCCTACGTGCTACTCAAGCGTTAGGGCGGTTACCTTTGTGACAAGGTCAATCAGAAGTCTGGTGAGATTACAATGTACCTTATCATGTAATTGTGTACCAATGAATATTTGAGAAAAACTTTTATTAAAAAAATACTCGTTCCAATTAAAACACATCCATTTATACAATAAGATATAACTCAATGAAAAGCTAAACCCTATGCAAACATAAACTCATCACATGAGCCTTGAACGAATCTTGAGGAACAGGTTTAGTTAAGGGATCAGCTACCATCTTGTTAGTACGTATATACTTTATGGAAACCTCTTTATTTTTTATGGCGTCTCTTACAAAATGATAACGCCGCTTGATATGCTTGGATTTTCTATGAAACTTCGGGTCTTTAGCAAACTGTATGGTAGCAGTGTTGTCACATAACATTTCAATAGGATCATTAACTCTAGGAGTAAGATTAAGATCCTGAAGAAAACTTCTCAACCATATTACCTCCTGAGCTGCAGGACAACAAGCAACGTATTCTGCTTCCATTGTTGATAATGCTATACAGTCTTGCTTTTTGCTGCACCAAGATATGGCTCCACCTCCCAAAATGAAGACATATCCTGAAGTTGACCTAGACTCATCCGAGTCCCCACTCCAATCGACATTTGAATATTCCCTTAACTTTAAATCCCTACCTTGATAGCAAAGCACCAGATCTGAAGTATCATGAAGGTAGCGAAAAATCCTTTTGATTGCTTGCCAATGAGCAAGTCCTGGGTTGCTTTGGTAACGACTTACCAAACTAACCGCAAAGCAAATATCAGGTCGTGTACACAATATAACATACATTAAGCTTCCTACAGCACTAGCATAGGGAACATTACTCATTTATTCTTTTTCCTTATCTATTTTAGGGCATTGATCAAGACTCAAGGTAAGAACCTTTTTAACTAGAGTATCAACGGGTTTGAAATAATGCGTTCGAAAACGTTCCAAGATTTTATTAATATATGCTTCCTGACTTAAACCAAGAAGCTTCTTGTGACAATTTCTAGTCATTTCCACACCTAGGACATACCTAGCTTCACCCATGTCCTTCATCTTAAAGATAGAGGACAACCACTCTCTAGTGGTTTTGATCATCTCTATATTATTTCCGACCATTAATATGTTATCAACATACAAAGTGGGAAACAAAATTTCATTTGTTGTTCTCTTGACATATATATAATGGTCTTCTGAAATCATGACCAAGCCAAAAGAAGTAATGGCTTCATGGAATCTGAAATACCATGATCTGAAAGACTGTTTGAGACCATATATGGATCTTTTAAGACGACACACTTTGTGTTCTTGACCTTTTGATATGAAACCAATAGGTTGATTCATATAAATCTCTTCCTCAAGGTTACCACTGAGGAAAATAGTCTTTACATCTATTTGAAACAACTCTAAGTCCAAATGGGCAACCAGATCCAAAAGTAAGTGAATAGAGGAAAATCTCACCACAGGAGAAAATGTCTCTTCATAGTCTATACCCTCTATTTGGGTACAGCCTTTCTCTACCAAATGGGCCTTGAACTTATCGATCGTTCCATCCGCCGATGTTTTGTCTTAAAACCCACTAGTTTCTATTTAACTTTCGTTGGGTGGGAAGATCAACTAGTTCCTAAACTTTATTTCTTGCCATTGAGTCCATTTCATCCCTTATAGCATCCATCCACTCTGTGTGGTTAGGTGAATCAACAGCTTCTTGAAAAGAGGTTGGCTCTTCTATTTCCAAAGGAGTACAAAGGAATATTTCCTCTTTGATTTGAAAATATCGTCGAGGAATTCTTCTACGCTCACTTCTTCGGAGTCAAGGACCTACATTTTTTTGCCCTGATTCAGAATCTCTCCCCCTTTCTCTTAGAGATGTGGGGTCCTGATCATGTTGAGAACCACTCCCACTATCCCAATGAGATGTAGGATTTTGAACATGTAGACTATCCACAGGTTCTTGGGTTAGAGATTGAAGACGAACCTCATTCTCAACTTGGTTCTCTTGGGCAGGAGAAGATAAACAATCCTCGATGACTTGGCAAGTAACTAAATTCTCCCCCTCACCAAGATTATCTTATTGTAACTTATACAACTCTAGATCCCTTTTTATTTCACCTATGCTTGGGAACTCATCCTCAAGAAACTCCATATTGTGGGAACCAACTTCTGTCATGCCACCATTCGAGTGCTCACCAAATGTTCGGTGTATCTTATAAACACCATTTTGGTGGCTCTTGGACCAAGTTTACTATGTTTATGAGTCGGATTGTATACATAGCTAGCCAAACCCCATGGGCTCAAATGATCCAAAGAGGGCTTTCTTCCATTCCATAACTCATATGGAGTGACAGGTACACTTTTACTTGGCACATGGTTAAGAATATAAGTTGTCATGAGCGCATCTCCCCAAAAACTAATTGAAAGATTAGCATGTGCCATCATTGACCTGACCATGTCAAGCAATGTTTGATTCCTACGCTCCGTAACACTATTTTGTTGTGGAGTTTGAGGAATTGTTAGTTATCTTATTATACCATTTTCTCACAAAATTCTTTGAACATATCAAATAAATATTCTCGACCACGATCGGTCCGAAAAGTTTTAACTCTTCTTTCCAATTATATCTCAACTTCAGTCACAAAATGTTTGAATACATCAAGCACTTCATAATGATTACCTAAAAGGTACACATACCCATAAGGAGAATAGTTATCTATCAAAGTGAGAAAATAGATGGCTCCATGATGCGCTTTAATATTCATGGGTCCATAAATATCAGAGTGAATAAGTTCTAGAGGTTCAGACACCCTTGAAGCCTTACTAAAAGGTTTTGCAGTTTCCTTACCAGCTAAACATGACTCACATCTAGGCAACTTAACCCTAGTGAGTCGGTCTAAAAGACCTTCTTTATCTAGCCTCCTCAATCTATCTTGGCCAATGTGACCAAGTCTAGCATGCCATTTAACAGATTCAAAAGTATGATCATAATATGATACATAAACAAAAGACGAATTATCATAACATGCATCCAAATTAAGAATAAGAAAATCATTGTTTAATGTAGCATGGACAAAAACATTGCCATTATACAAAATATCCAATCCATTGTGACTAGAATTAAAAACAAATCCTGATTTCATTAAAGAAACAAGAGATACTAAATAGCATTGCCCCCAGGTGCGTAGATGCGTAGAGAGCATCATGGAGAAGTAACTTATTTCCTCTATGTAACTTGAGCTAATATGTCCCTATTCCTAAGACATCTTCTTCACTGCCGTTGCCCAACATGACAGTTTATGAACCCATCGGATACTGATGAAAGTCCACATAGCCAACTCGATCCTAAACTATGTGCTTGCTTGCTCCGGTATATACAATCCAATTAGGAAGAGAATTATCAACTAATGCATGAGAACAAACATATAACTCAGGAGTAATGGATAAGAAAAGTACCTTCTTAGGTCCAAGACAATCCTGAGTAAAATGACCTTTCTTTCCACAATTATAGCACTTCACATGTGCCATGTTTTTCTCTCTTTTGCCTTTAGCCTTTTGCTTCTTGACAATATGACCTTTTGGTCCATTCCTTTGAGGAGGCCGAGAACCTTTTCTCTCACCTCGATTGGCATTATTGCCTTTGGGTTCATTCCCTTTAGCAATAAGAGCCACATTGGAAGAGTCAGATGCTTTTAAGCGATCCTCATACATTTCGAGGTGCCTTGTTATCTCTGCAAGAGTTTTAACATTCTCATTGTGTGTCAAAACAAGTTTCACATTCTTTTAGTGCTCAATATGATCTGGAAGAGCCCGAATCACATTCAAGACTTGTTCCTCTTCAAAGATAGCTCGGCTAGCTATCTTAAGATCACGAATCATAGCACTTATGGTTAGTAAAATGTTCGGCTATAGTACGAGTCGTATTGATCTCATAGTTCATCCATTTAAGGTGCAAAGCACGAAGCATTATTGCGGATGTTTGACTAAATGTGATCTTAAGCTTGTCCCACATATCCTTAGCAGTGGAACAATCCTCAAATTCTCCAATTGGATCGTCATGCATGAAATACAACATAGTATAACATGCCTTACGATCCTTTTTAGACTAATTTTCATAAGCCTTTAAGGATGCTCGATATTGCTCACTAGCAGTATCAATATCTTTTCCGTCTTTGTCTAATACTGAAGGTGAAGTCAGTATTGTGGTTAAATATTTGAGCAATTCTCGTTCATTTAGAAGATACTGAATCTTCCTTTGCCACATATCATAATTGGACCCATCTAATTTGTCAGTGGAGGACAAATCACCGATCATGGTTTTAGTTGTCATATCTATAAGTATATATAAAAAAAAACGTAAGGCACATTTACATTTAATTAAATGATCAAAATCCACAATTCACATCGTATTATCAAAAATTTCGCTAAGCTCACAATTATCTCATACAAAAATGAACTAGGAATTTCTATAATTTAATTAAACTGTTTTAATTTGATATGTCAAAAAGATGCCAAAAATAAATAATTTGTAAAACTAATTTACAACTAAAACTTAATACATGTAAAACAAAATTTACATACAAAATTATATAAAACTCATTTATATAATATTATTTTAAATATAATACACAATTACCAATAAAACACATTTATATAACCATACTTTGCAGACACGTTACTGGAGCATGCAAAGCAATTTCCAAATGTATTACATGTTACCAACGCATGCAGTGTTAGCATCTGCAACTTTACATGCATCCTCTAACAATGAGGCTTAGTCCGTCAAAAGGGACCCAAATTCATGCTTATTGAATGAATAACATAACATATAAGTTTTCAGTTTCCCGTGCACATAACCTTTATGCGTACAACTTCTGGACAAAATCTTTGAAGAGTTTTCCATGAAAAACAACATTTTTTCTCTCATATTTAAACAAAGACTCACCGTCTCTTTTAAAACTGTGTCTTATGTCTTCCATTTGTTTTAAGAAAACAGAGACTACACCATCTCTTTTATGTAAAAGAAAATTTTCAAGCCTCTGCGTGAAGAATATCCATCTGTCAAAGCCTTGTTTTGCTTTTAACCAAATGCTTTTTTAAAAACTTGGATTAAAAATTGTGCATATTTCTTCATCCGGAGAAAACCTTTAATGAGTTTTCCATGAAGAAAACAACACCTATCTCTCTTGTTGATTTCAACGTACGAAAATGAGAAAGTCACACAAACCTCTTTCATTTAAAAAAAAGAAACAAGAGAGAGAGGTTTTGAACGTTAAAACAAGGATTCATAACCTCTTTTCTTTCAACGTTCAAAAATCTGGAACTTCTATTCGAGTTTTCATAATCACTCTACTATGAAGATCAAACTGAAATAACTCATTTCTCCTTTTGAAATAATAGTTAACCATCAAAACAACACCATCTTTGAATGCTAGAACAAAAGTTGATAATCCGTAGGTTTCAAAACTGTAGATCGTAGTCCATGAAGACTCCACGCCATAATCTTTCATTCTTTCATATTGTCTTTCTTTACTACAACAACTTCTATTCTTTGGATCTTACATGTACAAAAATAAAATAAGGCTATATACTTATTCTCTCTTCCTTTACGTTATTTCAATGTAAAAATGATAAAAGAGCATGGATGTTTTCAAACTTCCTTCTTATTGATGATATGCTTAAAGAACAAGAAGTAAAGTGTTTCGGTTTCGGTGAAACCAATTACAAAATAAAGCCAAAATAATCTCAACGATATTTAATGAACAACTTTCATGTGTTAAAATAAATATCACAATAAAATACGTAAATCATTGGCATTTTTCAAGTATGATGAGAATGAAATACTGGCTCTGATACCAATGTAGATTTATATAAGTATTGACCTTAATGCAAAAGCGATCGATCAATTCTCTATTTTCTAAACTTCATTTCACGGTTGGCTACTAGAGTCACCGTTAATCCACACCCTAAACTCTAAGCCTTGATGGTGTGATTCACGTGAGGAAGAATGAAGGGAGTTTCTCTATGATTGCAATGTATGCTATTCTGTCCCTTAATCCTCCTTTTATATTAGGACAAATAACTTACGAAAGTTATTCAAATAGTGGCCGCTTAAACTGACAACAACTGTCAACAAGATTCAATCTATAGCCACCTGATTAAAAGTCATAATCTATTTCTGTTAAGTTTTAGGAGGCGGAGCGCTTGATAAGCTGTCCATGCTCATCATACCGATCCAGGTTCTTGCATCGGGCAGGAAATATGGTCCCAACTACACAACCTTCAATAAAGGAGTACCAAAAAATAAGCTCTTTTTATAGGTTAATCCCACTGTGCAAAGTTCCAGCACTGTGCAAAGTTCGGCCAAGGTGTATCTTAGTTAGTGGTATGTGAAGATAGCTAAAACAGCTAAGAGTTTTCAAAACAATATGCCAGGACAGCTAACAGGCTAAGAGGTTACTTGACGGAAGAGTTTTCATATAGCTTTGTATGCAAATGACAGGAGAATTCTACAACATAACAAATTCGATGAAGTATATATCCAGGCTACTCAGATAGCAGATAAATTTCTTTAGAAAAAGTTCAGTGATGATCCTAACAGTAGAAACCATCGCTTGAATACGTAATAGCCATCACATTATAACTCCTGGATTACAAGAAGTTTTCTCTTCAAAGTGTTAAGGAATTCAAATTTCTTGATTTATGGATCATTCGGCATATGATGGACAAACGAGGCATCTTTCAACCAAATATTTAACAATAATGGATGTAGATCCCACTCCTAGATGAGGTGACATAATTGATTGATTGCAATTATGTCTCATAGGCAATGTACGTAGGTGTCATGCCTAATGGGAGATACACTACAAAAAAAAAAAAACAATCCGCGACGTTTTATTGATAAAACATCGCTAAATGTGACGACTTTTCGTGACATTTAAATTTCAAGATGTTTTATAAAAACATCGCAGATTTGTAATAATTATTGTGACATTTTTAATTAAAACATCATAAAATAGAAACCATGACGTTTCTATTTCTTCTTTCATTTCTGACCATTTTGCTGATTTCTTCTCTTGTTTCTTCTCTCTGCCTTCTTCCCACCCAAAATTGGTTTCTTCTCTCTGCCTTCTTCTCTCTACAGCAAGAAAAATGCAATGCAAGGTTTACCCCAAACAAGAAGAAGAAGGTAATAGTAGAGTCCAGTGCCAAATGGTAGACCCACTTCGTAGACGTTTATGTGGATCCAAACGGGAATGAGTTGTGTTTGGGTGGTAGGATTGGACAAGCGGTTGAAGTTCGCAGAGCACAAGTTAAAACTTAAGCTTTGTCCGATACAATTAAAGATCAAAAGTGAGATAAGAGAAAAGAGAGAAAATGATCGCTGATGGTGTGGAAGACGAGGAGAAGTGGCTGGCCGTTGGGATCCTCGACCTTCAACAGGACGCCTTCTACATGCATCGAGCTATGGTAACCCTATTTCCTATTTTCTTTCTTTTCCTATAGGAATACAAAATGACTTTATCAAGCCCTAAAAATTTTGAACAGGACTCCAACAATCTCAGAGATGCTTTGAAGTATTCGACGCAAATGCTCTCCAAGCTTCGAACTTCAAAGCTCTGTCCTCACAAATACTATGAACTCTGTGAGTTTCTATGCGAGATCTAATTTGCAGATTGAATCTTGGTTTCCCTTTATATATTTTTTAACTTCCCAACTCTAGAATAGTTATTTTCAAAGATGGAGGGTGTGAATTATGTTTTGATGCAGCAGATATGCGATCATTTGATGAATTGAGAAAACTGGAGATGTTCTTTAAGGAAGAGGCACATCGTGGCTGCTCAATTATGGAGCTTTATGAACTTGTGCAACATGCGGGAAACATATTACCTAGATTGTACGTGCCTATCTTTTTTCTTTAATAATTTTTGGTTCCTTCAGTTTCGTTTCTGTGTTGTTTTTGTGGCTTGTTGGTTTTTCCTTTCTGGCACGAAGGAGGATAATTTGGTTTTATACAATTTATTTGCGTCATCTGGATTGTGGTAATAGTGCAAACTATGGCTCATAAAGATGACTGTATTATTGTTAGGTCTTCCTATAGATGTTTACCAAATAAGGAACTTATGAAGATATGTAAAAGTGTTGAAAGTTAACCCATTTTTATACTGTTATTTGTTAACTGATGTGTCTTGTTGATTTAATTGGATACAGAAAGGTTCTATTACTAAGTTCTGATACATTTCACCATGTGATGCACTTCATCTTGATCGAGCATTACTCTGCCTGAATTTGTTGAAGCATCAAATGTGGTCTTTTTTAATTCTTTCATTTTATGTTCTAGTTGTTTGAAGTAAACCGCAAATGTTGCTGATTCTTTTGTCTGAGACATTTTACAGTAATCATATTGTTTTCTCTTGACACAAGTCAGTTAATATGACAGTCTGAATACAGTGCTTCTTACCTCCAACCTTTACCATATTTTTAATTGACTTTGTCTATTGTCAATACAGTATTGGTTGTTTCTATTGTTTTCTCATCAATTTTGTTGCAGATATCTCCTTTGTACTATAGGTTCTATATATATCAAAACTAAAGAAGCTCATAGGTACATAAAGATAGTTCCAGGTACTTTTATGTATATACATTTACAGACACATGTATACATATAAATGTATAACAAATAATGTTTTATTGAATATCCTTTGCAAAACAAAATGATATAGCTGTGTTACATGCTGACTTTGGTTGTAAAGCCCTACAGATTTTTGGAAGCCTTGTAACCTACTGCATGCATCAGACACAGAGAATGTCCATATTGTCAACCTCTGGTCCTCAACCTTGACACCTCACTTATTATCACATCTGAAACCTTTCTCTGTATGGTTGGTTGGTAGGATAGTATTGATTACCGACTCTGATTTGCTTATGCTTACAAACTCTAATTTTGAAACAATTACTTTAGCTTTAAAAATGGATATAAATATGTTTATGATTCTGCTGGATCTAACTCTGATATTTTTCCTACTTTCCTGGAGAGGGCGTGCGATGTAGTTGCTGAAATTGTAACTTCGGTTCCTTTACTGGTGATGTTAAGAAACTCATTGACTATGATTTATCTTTCCTTGACAATTGTGTGTTTGAGTAGAAGAACATATTTAGGACAATTAAGTATAACATTATTAGTTGCCAATTAGTGAGCCGCTAATGCTTTTTATTTTTTTGAATTAGTGATTTGTTTGTTAAGATTGTCTATGAGTTACGACATTGCAAGCAAATTATGAGATTCACACTTTTTAGGTCACCTGCTAATAGTAGAATCCAAAATGCGTGAAGTGTGTGTCTGTTCTTACAAAAGTT
>JANIIA010073650.1:0-10337 GCA_027478495.1 Erythroxylum alaternifolium
CTTATTCATTTAAGACATATTTCTTGTATTTTTACTAATTTACCCTTTCTTTATTAGGAAATTCCTATTAACTCCTTTACTTAATTTTAATTCCTACCACCATATGAAATTTATAATACACCATATTAAACTCCAAAAATTTCTAATTCATAAATTATAATCTATTTTCATGCTTGATAATTTAATAAAATAAATAAAATAAATAAAAATATAAAAATCCTAAAAGCGGGATCCAACATCAGCTGATTCTCCAACTTAATCTCCTATAGCAGATGACCTAAAACAAAAATGGTTGTGATTACTATCTGAATCTCTCACTCAATATCATGTATAAATGTCCTTATATGTCCCTATGGATACCAAACCAGGCTCTGATACCAAAATTTGCAACATCCTACTACCATAGAGTATATACCCAAACATCTAGAGGATATTCAAATACATATCCTATGACAATGGTATGTTAGAGCAAACATAATCTCTTAAACGACATCATAAAGAATACACAATACTTAGAAACCTCAACTCTTCCTTTCATTAATTCATAAAAGTTTACAACCCTTATACACAAATTCTACATGACATAGATAAACTACATAGAACAACTAAAACTCCTCAAATGCCAGCTGACAGACCTTTGATCCATATCTTAGTCCAAAATGTGCTTCTAGAGAATCTTAGAAATCTAGGTCTCCTCTTTCGTACCTGAAAATCCACGTTGCACTTTTTGATGAGTTTTGCGAACTCAATGAGTGAATCGTTATTGATGATATCACTCTAGTCAAAAACATAACATCACACAACCAACCAATTTTACAACATTTTCTATCATAATATGACATAATGAATGTCATAAATTTCATATACATTCTTTCGGAACATGTGTAACCCAATCAATTACATTATCATGGCATATCACTTTAACATCACAATTTCAGAAAAGGTTTCACAAGCATATATTTCATAATCATAAGTATACAAATGCAAATGCATATGAGACTCCAGATTTGTTATTATTTATTATCACCGAGTGCCTTTCAGGTACAGATCCAGATACAGATACTGGCCCATTGGGCTTAGTTAGATATAGAAATCACGAAGCAAAGCTCTACGTGTAGAATTCTGAGCTTAAAGCTTTTTCAGACTGGCTACTCTGATCACAACACCATTATCTAAACATTCATTTTATGAAATGCATCAAATAACAGAATATTCCATGAATCCCATTCACTTATGATGCACAAATAAAACTTTATATTCGTCAGACCTCAGTCTGGCATTCAACTTTCATTAAGTATTTAGAAATAATTCAGAATTTAATTGCAAACAGTTATCATTCAAATTTCAGATGCAAATAGAACACTTCCAATACATTCCCGAATATCAAACTCCTCGAACCATTAAAGTCCAGAATTTACATACAGATCACAAACATTTCAATAATTGGAAGCTAAACAGAATAAATCAATCCTAGGAAGATTACTTAGGTTGACTCACAAATGCTTCCTTTAGCTTACTGCCTTAAAGTCCCGATAATATTTGGAAATGCTCGCTCAACGTGCTCCTCTATATGCAATCACATACATTTATATGTCACTCATGTGCATTTTCATAAGAATAATCAGTCATAAGTACATTAATGTATGTGTCATGTATTATGCATGTTCAATGACAAATTCTCAGGTATGTTTTTTTAATACACTAATAATCAATTTACAACACCTTCCAAGCTTTCTTTACTCCAATATACACTTTACTCACCTTAATCCTTTCATTCAACATTAACTAAATTCATTTAAGGACTCATTTAAACCTTAATACCTCACATGGAAACATCCTAGCATTGGTTGGTTCAAGCTTCACTAAAAAGGCAACTCTTTTTCTCCATAGGTCTGGCCACGATCGTGGTGTCCCTGCTACAATTGTGACAAAAACATTTTCTAGCCAGGCCATGATTGTGCCCTGCATTATTCTTTCTTCATCCACACGAATTAAACACTTATACAACCTCAATTCCATTCCAATTTTTCAGAATTTTTTTCTCACAAACACAACATCATTTCATACTCATTCAAATACCAATATCATTGCATTCCCTTATCAAATTCTAATCAATTATGAAACATCTTCAACTACATATACCATTCATGAAATCCATAACATCACTTTCATAGCATCAAGTAATTTATTCACTAGGTATGTCCACATTTTAAGCCTAAATTAAGTCTAAAAACATCATAATTATACACTTCATCCTTAATAAGTTCAACCCTTGAATAATCAAAACTTTTCCATGAAAAATCATTGCCCACGATCATGACATCCCTTGCCACGATCGTGACAGAAACCAATCTCCCATTTATCCTGCAGTTTTTTCCAGTTTTTCTCAAGACAAATTTTTAGGTTAGTTTTGTATGACCATTATGACCTAGAAAATAAGGTTTTTAGGCAACACCTTCTTCTAATCAAGTGTTCTCCTATGTATTAAGTTTCTAATGACATCAAATTCATGCATTTTTGTTCAGTATCGTGTAAGTTATATTCAATATACTACAAAATGTTCTTATACCTCGACAGAACACAATTCACAACTTCAATCCAAATTTCAAGACTCTTAAAAACATATTTAAAATTTGATTCCTTCATGAAAAATGTATCCATATGTTTCTAGTTTACTCTAAATTAAAATCCATCCAATTTGGATATTCATAGATCAAGTTATGTCCAAAATACAGATGTATGTTCAATAAAAACTACATATAACATACTCCAACACAATTTATTACCAAAGTGCTATCATTTCTCTAGTTGATGATTCAGTTAAACCTAATTTTTTTCAGTTCAAAATTATCTAGTTACAATTTACAATTTCATGAATAATCATATCTCAAAACAAAACCTAATTCATACTTTTACATATTACAATTTATGCATTTCCCTCCTCTTCATTTAACTCACAACCATCACAATCCTTCATCTTGTGAATCATATCACCAAATTTACTTCTTCCTTCACCACCCACACATGCTTCCACACCATTCACGCATGCATCAATCCACAAACATAAAAATATACACCACTCACGTATGCATCCATTTACAAACATTAAAACCTCATCAAAATGTCATTTACACTACCATAAAACTTAAAGCATAACTTACTTGATTTATACTTCAAATCCTTCAGAAAAATTCTAAAAATGGGGAGAGAAAAATGAGAGATCTCGGTGGATGAAGTAAAGACAAGAATAGAGAAATAATTGAAAACCTCAAATGGTTGAAGACTTTACAACATATATCATTGCCGAATTAATCAAAAGCTAAACACAAGAGTGAACATGCATGGTATTTTGGTGATGGATGGATAAGGAGAGGGTTTTGGTGGTGAGTGATTTTCAGTGATGAACAACAAAGAAGCTGCAGAACTTCCTTGACCAAAAACATAACTTAGGTGTCTCATTTGAGTCTTGAAACATGTCTTTAATGCATGTGTTACATTTGTCTACTAGTTATGCTACCATTTGTCTCTTAGCCATTTGTACACTTTTCGGACCTTAATAGGTCCATTTTTCAATCCATAATTAGTCCATTTGTCCTTCATCTAAGTTACCAAACGTCACACTTCCATTTATCTCTTATTTCTACATTTTCCCACTCTAAAATACCCCAATTTTTTTGATAAATTTCCAAAATATCCGAAATGTCACCAAAAATGTGAGAATAATTCTAATTCACAGCAATTCAATTTTCAAAACAGTTAATCGAAAATTGACATTTTAATCACATTAAAAATTACTTATACCCGAAAAATATCAATGATTGCATGTACAATTATTTTAATAAGTGACAACATTATTCACGTATATGTGAATGCCATATGATGCATAAATGCACTTCTAAATTCTCAATAATCTTACATGTATAATATATTAGGGTTCTAACCCTGATCATAGGATAATGGGATGTTACAAGATAGCCTTGTCTCAACTGACCTATATTGAGAACGTGCTCAATAAGTTTGCCATGCAGGATTCCAAGAGGGGTTTCACACCTACTAGACATAAAATCAAACTTTAAAAGGAGAAAGCACCTAAGACCCAAGAGGAGTTCGAATGCATACGCAACATTTCATATGGTTCGACAGTTGGAAGTTTAATGTATGACAGGCTTTGCACTAGACTGGATATTTGTTACGCAGTGGGACCAGTAAGTAGATTCCAGTCCAATCTAGGAATGGAGCATTGGATTGCGGTCAAGTGCATATTGAAGTATCTTTGTAAGACGAAGAACTTAATGCTTGTTTACTCTGGAAGTGACCTTATTCTAATGGGATATACAGATTCTGATTTCTAATCAGATGTTGATTCAAGGAAATCAACTTCTGGTTTTATATTTATTTTGGGAGGTGAAACCATAGTCTGGAGGAGTGTCAAGCAATTTTGTGTTGCTGATTCGACTATGGAGGCTGAGTATGTTGCTGTTTGTGAAGCAGTAAAGGAAGTAGTCTGGCTTCGTAAGTTCCTAAAGGATTTGGAGGTAGTTCCTGAGGCAGAAAAGGTTATTACATTTTATTATGATAATAGTGGGGCAGTGGCTAATTCTAAAGACCTCGAAACCACAAAGTTGCCAAACATATTGAGAGAAAGTATTATCTCATAAAGGAGATAATACAACGTGGTGAGGTGGATGTGGTAAAGATTCTCACAGATCAAAACCTTACTGATCTGTTCACGAAGACGTTGTCACAGAAGAGCTTCAATGGTCACCTACAAGGTATGGGAATGAGGGATATGTCAAATTTGATTTAGGGCAAGTGGGAGATTGTTGGGGTTATGTAAACATAGTGCCTTGGAAAGCAAGCGTATTTACATGTAACTTAATCTTCTTCCAGTTACAATAATGTAATGAAAATATGTATTATTAATAAAACAAAAGAGTTTGGTTTTATTTGTATAAGCATAATATAACTAGTCATAAGGTACCAAGGTTCCTTTGTAAGTAATATACATATACATAGAGATGTATAGGAAACATGTATATTAGTAGGATATAAATTAATTGATTCACAGTCGAATAATCAAGTTGGTCGCTTGATTATGGTTTAGATTGTAGTGTTGCGATTTACCTCCATGGAAATAAAGGAGTTTACTTTAAGGGATGATGAGTTTTAAATCATGATAGTAGTTGATTATCGGTAATGGCAATATTAAATGAATCTGGAATTGCGTATGCTTTTAAAGAATAAAGTAGGCCGTTACTTTAATCTTAAAACATACACTTTAGCATTCGTTTATTATAAACTACATTCTTCATGAGTGGTGAACTCATGTGTATTTCGTTATAATTCTTCACGTGATCGGAATGGATTTTTATAGGGTATCAATCTACTGTCCACATGTTCAAATTATTAATTGAAACATGCATCAGGGAACATTCACTCAAATAAAGAGTTTATACTGATATTATCACCTCTAGATATTTTATAGAGATTGGTAATTAAACTAGCGCTAGTAGTTCGATGGACTAGCTACCCATCAAGTCTTAACACCAAGATTAGATCTTGTCTATTAATCACCTTGTAGAGTGAAACCAGAGATCTATAAGGAAAAACCAACATAAGGGCAAAATGGTAATTTTACCCTTTATTGTGCAGATGGATATAATATGGTTCACAATAGAGTTTGCGATTGGACATCAAATTAATGTGCTTTGAAACATGTTTTCTCATAATTTTAAGTAATTCAAGAGTTCAATTAATTGCCTTTAGTGGAATGACATTTGGTTAATAAATTATAATTAATATAAATTATAATTAATTCTAATGAGATTAAATTAATTCCAGTCTTATTGGAGCTTGAATTATTTAAGTCCAATTAGATTCCCCACTTGGCTTCTGAGAAGGTTATCAAGGAAAGTAAGAAAAATAAACGAAGGTTACCAGAAAGAAAATGAGACAGAAATGAGAGAACTGACCGAATTGGAATCGGACTAATAAGATCGAAACAATTTAATTAAGAGTTAATTAAATTGGGTCTTAAGCTTATAATTAAATGTTGGGCTCATATTAGTTAATTATTAATTATAAGCCCTAAGGAACATTTAATATTGGGCTAGATTTTGGTTTAATTAATTACATTAATTAAATTGAAACAAAATCAAAAAAATGTTGAGCAAAACCGAATTCGACAAAGATGTAGCTTTCGGTAATGCTCATCATAATTAAATAGTTTAATGGCTTGTTTTAAAGTAGAAAAACGTGCAGCTCCTTTAATTCAAGAAATGAATGAAGGTGGGAGTTTGGTTATAACTCTTTTACATTCTTAATAAATGAAGGAATAGGTGCGTTTTTTGGAAGCTTTATCCATTCTCTCCCAAAACATTCGGTCATGCTTCTCATCATTAAATGGTTTTAATGGGTGTTTTTTTAAACACCTTAGATGAGAACGTTTTGATGATAGATAACGTCTAAGTGTTCGACTTGGAAGGACACAATTCAATTAGTTTTGATACTAAATGAAGTGGGAGTTATTTTGGCTCTTGATTCACTCTACCAACCTGCCGAACAAAGTAAAAGAAAATAACCTCCATTTTGTTTTCTTTTCCTTTCCCACCAAAGGATCTTGTTAACCAAGCTATCCTAGAAGAGCAAGTGGTAGATCGGATTGGTTGAGGACACAACAGCGAGGAGTCAAAGTTGTAGCAAGGAGTCGGTAATATTTCGATCTTGTTCTTTATTTATTTATTTTCTTTATGCCATATCATGTATGGATTAAAAGCAAGTTGATTTGGAGTTTACGCTTTCGTTGTGCTTTGATTTCAAAAAAGGTTTTCGAAATCTACCGTTTAGCCAAACCAAGCATGTTTTTGTTTTTGATCCAATAATTGGTATCAGAGTTGGTTTTATTATGCATGAGTCAATTCCTATATGTGGCATGGGATGGCAATTAAATTAATATGTATGCTGTATTTTTTTTTAATGTGATACAAATATATGTTGTGTGTGTTTTGGTTTGCTCTTTTGATTATCCATAGAAAATTGTTTTACCTTATAAACTTTCTTCGTTTGGTTTGTAACAAGGAGGGTGGCCTATCATCGACATGTTTCCTCCTTGTCTTTCTTTTTTCTGTTTGGAAAATTCTGTATTTTTGAAGACAGGGCACCATGGATCGAAGAAAGTAGATAAATGTTTTTTCATTAAATTCTGTTAATTCTTGATTTTTTCAAGTTCTGGAATTTTTATTTTACTGTTTGTAAATAAGTTTTTTAAAATTCCATTAACTCTTTTTTACTGAACGAACCGGGTTGTGCGAGCGAAGAGTTCGAAGTGAAAGATCCAAGTTTAATAAGAATTTTTGGGCCTAAAGGCCTTGTAATTTTCTTTTAATTTTCTAGAATGGATAACCAAAAGTAGTTATCTAATTTGTAAGATGAATGGACGAATGAATGCAAATAATATGCAATATTATGTGAATGTATGCCATTTAGAAAAATTGCCACATTCATTATGTATAAGATATATAATAAAACAATATAGGATGGTTAATAAATTGCATGTAGATAAGATGGGATTAATTAAAACTTAAAGATTGCAAAAGATTGAGTGGGAGAGGATGCTTATCTAAGAGTCCACGGTTTCCATGTGATGGCCCATTTGCATGTGGTGAAGTGTTACTCCCCATTGGGGGACCTAAATCCTAGATCTTGCATGATTTGGGTCTCCTAAAGGACAAGTCTACTCTTTGGTAGCAAATGTGACCTCCCACTAAGGCATGGTTTGCAAGTACCTTTAGTGGATGAATCAAATGGTTACACACTCAATATGGTATATCAATAACCTGCCCATCGTAGCTCTGTTGATAAATGCATGGATCAAATTATGGCGCTTCTTAAAGAAGTTAGGGATGAAGATGATTGGTAGCTTTTTTAGTGGGACGGTCCCAGTTTTTTTTAATGGATAAGATGGCCCACCGTCACTTAGTCCGTTATAGATAAGAAAAATAATCTTCATATAAAGTTTTAATTTTTTAAGTTTTGTTAAATCTATCATCATGCATACATGCATCATGATTTTATACAAAGTTCCAATGTTTTTGACTAGTATGCTCATTCTTTAATAATTTATATTTTCAGACATAATTACCACAATATGAATCCAATCACAATGCTCTTGACTAGCAATAAAATGGAAAACGGAGAGAAATTTAATGAATGGAGACGTAACCTCCACATCATTCTCCAATATGAATGAATTTCATGGGTATTAACGGACAATCAGCCTGCACCTCTGGGTGACAAATCAACTCCTGAGGAAGTCTAGCAACATGAGCGATGGCAGAATACTGATAAGACTACCAAGTGCTATATTCTGGCTTTTGTCAGTGTAATGTTGCAGAAGCAACTTACAGGCATGCAAAATGCCGGTGCAATGGTCTATCACCTACATGAGATGTTTGGTGTGAGGACTAGGTCTACAAGGGTGAAAGCTATCCAAACCTTTCACAATATCAGACAAGAGCTTGGTGAACTGGTGTGGGATTACATACTTAAGGTAATCTCTTCGGTTACCAAGTTTGAGTTGCTTGGGGTGGAAATGGATATGGAGACATAAATGATCATGATCATCAACAGCTTAAACTCTTCTTTTCAGCAGTTTAAGTTAGACTATGAGCTCAACACCAATGATTACACCTTAAACAAGTTGATTAATACCCTCCAAAATAAGGAGGAGATATTAAATATCAGGGCCAATGGGCCAGAGGCTCATGTGGAATCTTCTTCTAAGCCCAAGGGTAAGGGCAAGTAAAAGAAGAAGGGTGCAAAGAAAGGGAAAGCCCAAATAGGAGTCAAGGCCTAACTTATGAAAAAGAAGGCCAAAGAGGACACCAAGGGAAAGTATTTATACTGTGGTAAGAAGGGCCACTAGAAGAGGAACTGCATGGTCTACCTTGAGACCCTCAAGAGCAAACAAGGTATGGGTTTCCTAAGTTTGTTAGGAAAAAGAAATGTGGCAGATTCATCTGATTCTTGGATATTAGATTTAGGAGCCACTGATCATGTTTGCAATTCCATATAGGGGTTCCAGCAAAGGAAAAGACTGCCTAAAGGCCAGTTTCAAGTCGAGATAGCAGATGGATCTTACATTTCGACAGAAACAGTTGGAGTAGTTATCTTAGACTTTCTTAGTGGTCATAGGTTATATTTACAGGATGTATATTACATCTGAATGGTTATAACGAACATGAATTCAGTTTTTTGTTTAATAAAATCTAGTTATTCCTTATATTTTGAAAAAGTTGTTTCAATATATCAGAATAAGTATTTTATTAGTATTGTGTTAATTAAACAGGGATTGTTCTTTATAGAACCTATGACAGGCTCGCTAAACACCACAAAATTAATAAAACTAAGAAAAGCCAATGACTCTAGCATTAATTCAAAAAATATGTGGCACTTAAGGATGGGTCATGTCAATCAGAAAAGACTTAGCAGGTTAATGAAGGATGGGATCCTTACGGGTTTGGATAGTGATCCATTTCCTTCCAAAGGAAACAAATCTAAATCTACGTTGCACTTGGAACACACTAATATATGTAGGTCCATGAACGTACAAGTTCATAACCTTTATAGATGATTACTCTAGACATGGCTATCTTTATTTGATGCAAAAAAAGAGTGATTACTTTGAAAAGTTTAAAGAATTCAAAGCTGAAGCTGAGAAGCAGCTAGGCAAGCCATTAAAATAACTTCAATCGGATCGAGGTGGTGAGTACTTAACTGAAGAGTTCCAACAATTCCTAATTGACAATGGAATTGTTTCCAACTTGTCAGCTCCCAGAACACCTCAACAGAATGGTGTAGCTGAGAGGAGGAATAGGACTCTATTAGAGATGGTAAGATCAATAATGTCCTACGCTTGCTTTCTAGAATCGTTATGGGGATATGTCATACAATGACAACTTATCTTCTTAACTTTGCTACATCCAAATTGGTGTCGAAAATGCCTAGGGAGTTGTTGTTAGAGTTATTTAAATATAGTTCCCTAGAAAGCAAGTGTATTTACATATAACTTAATTTTCTTCCAGTTACTTTTGTAATGGAAATATATATTATTAATAAAATAAAAGAGTGGTGTTTTATTTGTATAAGCATTATATATCTAGTCATAAGGTACCAAGATTTTTTTGTAAATAATATACATAGACATTGAGATGTATGGGAAACATGTATATTATTAGAATCTAAATTAGTTGATTCACAATTGAATAATCAAGTTGGTCACTTGATTATGGTTTAGACTGTAGTGTTGCGATTTATCTCTATGTAAGTAAAAGAGTTTA
>JANIIA010073679.1:0-10336 GCA_027478495.1 Erythroxylum alaternifolium
GAAATATAACCATTCTTATCTTTATCAAACACTTTGAAAGCTTCTTTAAGTTCTTCCTCAGAGTCAGTATCCTTCACACCGGAAAATATCAAAAATTTTTGAAATAATTGAAATAAGACCCTTGACAATAACAAACTGAAAACTTCACGCAAATCTTGATAAAAGACTTTGACTATTGAGAAACAAAGAAACAGAAAACATAGCAGACACCTAAAAAACCAACAGAAATGTCAAGGGACAATGTTGCAAAGAATGTTGACCTTCATCTTTTTAGCCATCAAATTCAAGAACTCAGGGAAATCAAGAGTGCCATTTTGATCAGCGTCAACTTCGCTAATCATATCTTTCAACTCTGCTTCTGTTGGGTTTTGACCCAGAGATCTCATCACTGTCCCCAACTCCTTTGTTGTGATGCAACCTAACAATACACAACAACAACCACAGAGACAAGAAATATTTAAAAGGAAGCACATAATAAAACAAAAAATGTACATAAATAGCCAAAAATAAAAAATAAATAGGGAAGCAAAAGAAGAACCGTCGCCGTCCTTGTCGAAGAGAGAGAAAGCCTCCTTGAACTCGGTGATCTGATCCTCGGTGAGCTGTTCTAACATTGTGTTATTGTGGCTCGTAACTGAAGAATAATCTGGTAGTTAACTTAATAGCAACAGTAAGTTCTCCTTTTTCTTTTAATATATCTTCTCGAGTCTTATCACATATTATCCGGGGCCGACATCGCTGATGTTTCGGAATCCACTATCGTTCATCTATTTATGATCCAACGGTCGGGATACGTGTTCTGCCGTTTGACTTTAGATCTTTAATTTTCATTTTCCAAAATTTTCCACTTGTATTAAATTCTGACAAAACAACTCTTAAAATTTAAATGATTTTCTTAAAATTTAAATGATTTCTTAACATGTCGATGTTTATATACAATATTTAATTTTAATATAAAGTTTAAAAAAGAAAAAAACGAAAAATTACTTTTTATAATTTTCATAATTTTAAAAAATGAAAGAAACTAAAATTAAAAAACTCCAACAAACTAGTTTTTTTACTGAATTTGAAAACAAAAATATAAAACCAAAAATAAAAATAGAAACAAATATATCCTTAAATGTCATTATATAAAAATTTAAAAATTTTAAAAAATTCTTTAATTACCTGTAAATTTCCAAAATGTCTATTGAATAATATTTACATCTAAAAAGGAATACACTTCTGCAAGCTGGTGATCTTTTTGACTACTACAAAATATGGTAAGATTAGTGATTTTTTTAATACAAAATGAGATAATTAAATTAGTTAAACAAGTTAGAACTTTGACCTTGTCTATCGACTAAATGCTTATTAGTGCAGTTCAATTTTAATTAACTTCCTCTCCAATTTAATCCATTCAAAATTTGTATAAACAAACTTATTTTTGTACATCTTGAGAAAGAAGAGAAGAATAAAAGAGTATTGCAAATTCAACAAAGATAAGAGACAAAAATTAATTATATAAGATGATATTAATTATTTAAAAAAAAACTTTTACAATCGTTGTTAGATGTTGTTTACAGGGAAATTACATACTTATTTACAAGTGTCGTGATAATCTTGTAAATATCAAAACTTGCAGTTTGGATTTTCCATACCTCTCTCATGAGTTATTGGCTAGCAACTGTGGTGATAAACAAAAGGGCGACGCAGGAGCTTCGAACTCGGTTCCTCCTAGACCGACAGGAGTTTAGCAAAAGCTGATTCAAACCCTGTATCACAAAGGCATCTGAAACACTTTCATAACGTTGTTTAGAATGAAGTGATATTCCCCCAATTGAGCTTCTTCAAGCTGGAGCAAAAGCGTGCTCTGCAACATTGGTCGGGTTTTTATGGTCCAAGAGACCAGCGTCTCCTGTTGTACTTGGTTGGGTTAAGGTCAGATGGGACAAAAAAGGTTTGGAAAAGGTGATGCATAGAGAGGATGGATCTATTTTATTTATGATTCAGACAGATACTGACTGTCTGAATTAGTTGAGCAGGCCCCTGGTATATTGGTGACCAGCCGTCATCTGTGTAACAATGGAAGCCTGGGATGACACTAGATAGAGGGACTATTGATGTGTTACCGATTTGGGTGAATTATCATAATCTTCCTGTAGAGTTATGTGTTGGAATTCATCCATGATCAAATCACGAGCATAACAGAAAAGTAAAATTTTACGAATTCTGAGCGGATCCTGATCATTGATTAACTTGAATAAAATACGAATACTAATCGTAAGAAATCGTACCTTATTCACGCTCTTGTTGAAATCCTTTGAATTTTTTTTTAAAATTGTAAACCACTAGTTGTTTACTTGTCCAGCCTCTGATGATATCCACAAAACTACTTCTCAACACTTTAAGACGAAGAATGTAAGAGTACTAGCTCAATTTTCTTTTCTTCCTATTAATAGAAAAATCATTAGGGTGGTTTTGTAATTTTATTAAAATTAAATTCCTTAATTATAATTAAAGTCATACTATAATTATAATTAACTTAATTTTAATAAAATCAAATATATTATACTTGATCCTTAAAGTTTCTCAAACTTTATAATTAAGTCCAACTTAATTAAATTGATTTTTTCCTACACAAGCTGCTATTTAATGTGTGACCCATTAGGTTCCTAATATATTGGCAATGACCATAAATCATAATTCTAATTTACAATTAGAATTAGATAATCAGGAATGTCAAAGTGGTTTGACTTAACTTGTCCATACATAGTTATGATATATAAGTTAATCCTTTCGCCATCCAATATTCCAATAGGACAGAGTATGAATATGATGTCTACTCTTTTAATCCAATCATATTCGTTCTTGCTAATTAGTAATAGATTTATAATTGATATTTAAAAATGCCTTTTCAAATGTCATTTCACTTTGTCTAGAGAATTTCATAAATTACTAATAATCAAGAACAGTGAAACATTCTCTCTAATTACTTTAGATTGACGAATCTTTTATTGACTTACTCAATTATCTCCATATGGTTCATATTACATCCAAGTACTACCGACTGAATTATTCATTAGACTTAGGATTACCAAGGTATCTCGTGTGGGAATTACTGTATTTTGATGTTACTTATGAATTGTCCTAGGATAATTCATAAGTAATGTCAAAATACAGTAATTCCCACATGAGATACTTTGATAACCCCAAGTCTAATGATCAATTATACAACCATCATTATAAGAAAATCTACAGACACATAAGTAATATTCCATTTGGGATTTTTATAGTCGGGTCAGTTGGGTGACTTATTCTCTAATAATCACCCACACATTAGTTTAGGTATCTCCATACTTTAATTTATGAGATCAATTACTTTCTTCATAAGAATGAAATATAATGTGTGCTAGTTTTACTGTTTCAACAATATCCCGTCTTGATGAAACTACAACTAAGAACATTTAGAAATAGTATGTAAATGTAAATTGAATCTCACAATTATAATCTCATCATAATATTAATTACACATTAATTATTCCAAGGATTTTATCTTTAGTATTAAAACATCAAATGTAATTAATACATAAAGATTAAAAAACGCCTTTATTAATAATTGTCACTAAACTAAAACCAAAGCAATTGACTGTATGGTATAAACCAACAATCTCCCACTTGCACTAAGTCAATCATTTAATTATCTAATTATCTCATACCATATCACCATATGACGATTATTGTACTGCTGGGAAGTGGTTTAATAACAAAATTTTCCAAAATTCTCTATAGTGAGCACTTGTTTAAATCTTATAACTTTCATCTCAATTATCATCATAATTAAGAAAATTTGCTTAAATACTTTTACTGGATTTTTGATGAGACCTTAACTCCTTTTACATGCCAAATGACTATAATGTACCACAGCACATTACAATATTGAATAATGCAAGGAACTATATCAAGTTCATTAAAGAACTTATTAATCCAAATAATCATTTCCACTAAATAAAAAAATGTATTATGACTTAATTAGCAACCAAAACATTGGAACTTTTCCAATCCTAAATGATATTGTTTTAAATAAATAAACCTTAATTAGGATTTGCTTCTAAAGTTATATTCTTATCTTTTTGAACTCAAATATCAACTCATACCTAGAATAATGGATATCGTCAATACTTCACAAGTATCTGATATCTAAAATACAAAACATCTTTAGTACATTATCTGTGTGATTAGAGTTAGAATAGGTAAGCAACTTCCAATATATCTTTATAGATCTAATTCCTATAATTAAATTGTTATCTTTTCATATCCAATAGGAGTTGTTATTAGACAATTATGTTTTTAACAATTGAAAATTAGAATTGTTGTTCTCCATAAGCAATATGTCTCCACATACTCTCATTGAATAGGACAACTGTACTCCTACTAACCTTCTTGAAGACATGATAAATTCACAAGCATCTCCAAAACAAACTCTTCAAATTCATCATGAAAGTGAATCTTTCAACAACTTGTAGCCTTTCAACTATAAATCAAATATATCAATAAAGGCACTAATTCCAATTAGATGTATTGTTATGAGATTTAAAATTTTCAAATTTGATGTTACTCCCATTACTTACCTGGAGAACCATTCTCCTATAAGTATCCATTGAAACAAACAATTTGCTCAATAGATCTATAAGATTATATCCAATCTTTTGGGTTACTCATAACTAAAAGGATAATACATGCTTCATCTAAGCATCACATCCTTAAATCATTAATTCTGACTCTTTCAAAGACTTAGTGCTTCATATCTAATATGAAATCTTGCTAATTGATTCAATCGGAATTATTGAAGGTAAGTCATTATACTAGGCATAACTATAGAAGAAATAATATTGCATCATACAATATCTCATATTATATTGTTCTTCTTACATAAATCCATATTCTTATGGAATTTTGTTATAAAGGTATTCACTAGAGAATCTCACTCTCTATAGATAACCAAAAATTTAAAACTCGCCATAATGATCTCATCGAATTGCTTCAACATTCTCAATGCTTAATTTCTACTTAAATTTAAACAATTTAAACTTTTCAAAATTTTTAAATCATTAATTCATTTAATACATATAACTATATCACATAAAGTCATAAGTGTTCTAATGAAATATAAGTATCATCATTATATGAATTGTTATTCCATCTAATACACCACATATATAAATTTAACAATTCAATAACATTATCATCCTTTCACCAAAAATTGATTTGGTTATTCTTCAACTTTACAAGTTTCATAAGTTCTATATGATTCATAATCAAAAGGATACACATATCCTCGTATGTAACTTTATGATTCTCGTTATGTTGATTTAACCAACATGGCATAAAAGGATAGCCTCGATTATTCAACTTTGTATTCTTGCCATTTATGTTAAGTATAAGTCACCTTTGATCCAGCATATACAAACTATTTGCAAAAACTTGGATCAACTACTTTGACTCAAAAATCTATTTCTTATCATGCTTGAAACATTATAGTAATGTTTAATCCAAATTCAGTATCAAATACTCATAAGCATGAGCTAGAAATACATATGATCATTTTAATATCTCTTATAAGCAAGAAAAGTTATGTATTCATTTTTTTCTAATGATAACTAGAATCATTCTACAACAAATGCCTTTAATTGTAGTCCACGCTTATACTTTTAGTAGGTTAAATTAAGTGGAACAATTCCAACAAGGAACTATACCTTTCAGTTCTACTTTATACAACCTCTTGCATCTTGTTATCATGGTGTTGACATACATCTTACATGTTGTCATCAAAGTTTATGAGACATTAGTCAACTCAAAATGTCAATATATTCTGTCATTCATATGATTTTGACATATCTCTAAACTTTAACACTAAATCCTTAACAAGGATTATAACAAATTTGCATAATGGGCATACAATTTTCTTTTCTAACTTTTGAGATCTCTTCTCAACCATAACCTATGTCTAAGAAATTGAGTTCACTAACTTAGTATCAACTATAATAAACAAGGTAAATTCCACTAAAAAATGAAATAAAATAAATAAATGTAAGAAAAATTAAATAATTAATTATATGTTATGACTACCGAATGAGATTAGGACTTTAATCATGTATTCGATTAATCTCACTATTTTATTTAAAATAATAGCCCTCATTACTATTCAGAAAGATTAAGCTAATATTTTTAGTAGGCTAGTATCCCATTCAAATTTAATTATTATTGAGTTTGTTCAACAAACTAATTAAACTTAAATTAGGTAGGTAACAACTTTATCAATCACATCTCATATGACTCCTAGATCCGTTGGTTGACAACTCTTGCTAAAATATATCATATATGTTATTCCTAACCCTACCTCTAAATTCATGTGATCATGAGTTTGCTCATCTAAATCACACAAACTTAGTTAAGTAGAACCCAATATTATAGGATTAAACATGTTCGGGTTAAAGCGGCCTTAAGTTTGCTCAACAAGCCTACAATAAACAAAACTCTAGTTTATTCTTATAACAATGGAAGACAATAATCACGTTTTCAACGTGCACTTAATATTTTAATGAGGGATTTTAATTTTATTTGTCTCATCAATCACAAATTGCATATAAAATATCACACATATAAAACATACAATTTAACATGCATCTAATATTTATATCAAATATATAAATAAAGTTTGCAACTTATGCACTCATAATCAAATTATATGCATAAAGTATGAAACTTTGATTTTCATAATCTAAAATAATATTTACAACTCTTTGAAAAATTACATTAGATTAAACTCATTGATTGTTAAACAAATTAAATTCCTATTCCAAATAAAAATTTTATTTTGATTTGAAAGCAAATTTTCAAATCCAATTGGAAACTGTTTCTAATTATCTTGACTCCTTTAAAAAAATTTAATTGAAAAAAATTTTCAATAAATTATCCTACTTACTGGTTATAATTTAGAAAAACTCAAATTTTCAAAATTACATAAATAGCATATTCTAATCCAATTAGAAAATTATTTCTAAGCTAATTAGCAATTACTATTTCTAATCTCATTAGAAATTGTTTTTCCTTAATTAGAAAACTATTTTTCTAATATTAAAGGAAACTACTTTCAAAATTAAATAAAATACTTTTAAATTTAATTAAGAAAGTCATTATATTATTTATTTAGAGATTAATTTCTTAATTAATTAGAAAATATTTCTTTAATATATTAAAAAATATATTTTAAAATAATAAAGAAATATTATTTTTCTTTATTAATAAATAAAACACTTTAAAAAAAATTTAACGAAGAAAAATACGTTTTCTAATAAATTAAGAAACTTATTATTCACAAAGAAAGAAACAATTTCTAAATTAAAGTGAATAATAATTCTCTAAACAAATATAATCATAAATTTAATTTATCTCAATCAAATTAAAATAAATAAATATAATTAAGAAACATCTTTCTTAATTACTTAAGAAAACACTTTTTTTAATTTTAAAGAGTCAAATTAATTAATTTCAATCTAATTGAATCTAACTGATTTTAAATTTAGAAACTTCTTTTCTAAAATTAATTAAGAATAAATATAATTATTTATCTTAATCATATTAAGAAAATAATTACTTTAATTTTGAAGTTATGATCTCATCTTAATTAATATAATCTTATTATATTTATAATTTCTAACACAATCCAATTATGAAAGAAATCATTAAAAACTTTTGCTTGATTATAATTATTGATTTGACAACAAATTTAATTTGATAGTTTAACTCAAATTTAATTTAAGAACAATGGATAATTAGTCCATCACAATTTACGCCAAAATTATCCACAATGGCCGTTGATAGCGCGTCGTAACAATGGTGAGTCTAGGTCGATCCTACAAAGAGTGTGTGTAAAGCTTTTGAAATGAAATTAAACGGTGTTTAGGTTATAGGGGGTTAGTTGGTTTACCAAACAAGAAAATAAAATGAAGCTAAACTAAAAAAAGTAAATTAAAGAAACATTAAAAGTGATGAAAGTGGTGAATTCGTTAGGAATTTGGTTCTTTGATTCTATCTTAGCCTACACTCTAATCAAACATAATGATTTCTTATTCTCAAACCTCTCCTAGAACCTATTAATCGTAGGTTAATCGATTAACCCGAGTTTTCCCTTAGCTAGTGTTTAATCAAGATACGATTTTTGATTAAACCTAGCTATCAAATAACCTAGGATACGATCTTTAGATTCAATTGAGTAACCGTATTACGAATTAGGAAAACAGATTAATCAAGGCAACAATCATATATAATGCGTCATTTAACCTAGGTTATGTTATCCTTAATGATTACGAATCGTTAGTCGCTACGCATAAATTTCAAATATAACCTATTATAAATTATGTCGAAATTCTAGAAATGAGTTTGTAAATAAACGATCTAATAAATGCATTAAAATAATCTTTTTACAATACCCAAATTAATTCACATCGGATAACACAAACAATTTTTAAAGAGAGAAAGGAACAACAATTACAAAGAAAGAATGTTTAACCGAGTTGTCAGTGTCGATATCACATCTGAATCATCATTGGGAAGCTACACCTCTATGGTTCTTCCCATCGTGGAGAGCTGACCTCCCTTTTCATGCTCTCTCGAAGCTCTCGAAGGTACCTTATTATTCAGCCCAACCAAAACACCTCTCTCGTTTTTTATCGGCTAAAACTCATCTATTCTTTCTTATCTTCTGTCACAAAAACGAAGAATTGGACACTAAAAATCTAGATGATGTGGCAATTTCTCACACCCGTGAGTTATCTCTCATGGGTGTGAGAGCGGCTGATAGGCATTTAAAGCATGTCTGTATCCACCAGTTTCATATTGATTTGGAGTGCCTTGGCTGTCCACCTGCACTCCATTCCTCTTGCCAGTCGTCCCACCCTGTCTGCCACTTTCGATTGCTTGCTTATGGAACGGAAGCTGGTTGCATAGGCATGTAGTCCCATGCAATCTCATGCACAGTCGTGAGAGATAACTCACAGCTGTGCAGGCTTTGTGCTAGACCGTGAGCATGATTTTCCAACCATCTTTCATTTTATTCTCAAACATAAGTTCAGCTGTCAGGTAGGTAGTGAAATGCAGTCTTCTTCTTTGTTTTATTCTCCAAGTGCAGCAGCCTCCACCCAGATTTTCCAGTCTCACGCCCCACTTTACTTATAACAAAAAATAGGTTAAAATCATAACGGGGCAGGTGGCTGGTCGTGAGGTGACAAGATGATCCAACAGCTATCCAATTCTCTTAAATTCTTGACATTTCCAGCCCCTTGGTAATTTCTTGTCTTCTTCTTATCTTTGTTTTCTCTAATATTCCTCATTCTTGTCCATGAAGACAAGTGAACATGATTCTTTAAAAAACGACCCAAATATGGTGCTTTCAAATCACTTTAGCTCATTCTCTTCCAAATTGTACCTAAAATCACATATGAGTCAAAGTGAGTATCTTAAGCACTTTCCTAGCAATAATCACTAAATGTTATGGAATAATTATACAATCATTTAAGCACATATCAATTTCCCCCACACTTAGATTTTAACCGTCCTCGGGCAAAACATCTAAATTAAAATCACCGACCTAAAATATTTAATCATTTCTCATATGTTCCAAGAATATAAAATCATAAATAAAGATGAACGACTTTCAAAAAGTCATAGCAAGTACATAACATTCCAAGCTTTTACTCATAATCAATCAACATTCAATACCTTTAAAAATCGAGCAATCTAATAGTAGACTTGAAAATTGTGTTTAACTAAGATATATCTACAGGGTACACTCAATACCATTCATAATCATGACATTTTACAACCTTGCAAATCATTTCATTTCTCCACCACTAAAGGTTCACATGCAAAATCATGAATCAAAGGACTTTTCAAGGTTATAATATGGGCAAAGGTAAGGTGAGATGTATTTGGGTCAAGTAGCATGAAAGTCATTAAAGCTAGTGAAACAAAACAACACTCAATGTGATATCAAGTTCAAAAACCAACATTCCCTCGCAATTGTGTATATCAGTTATGATAAATGCAAAAATAAGTTTCACACTCAAACTCAAGCTCCCACACACAAACCACATAAAGTATAAATCACTAACAAAAGGAATCACTTATACGATTGATGAAAAAACATTGAAACTACATATAGTAATTCTTCAAAGACAACATCTACCTCATACTCAACTCAAATAACCCATTCAATACAACTTTAGGAGGATGCATTGATCATAAACAACTTTTCAATAGATATGCACTTCCTCCTTGATAGATTTATTTAAACATT
>JANIIA010073720.1:0-10335 GCA_027478495.1 Erythroxylum alaternifolium
ACTCTTTCCTTCCTCTTTCTTTTTCCCTTCTTGAATAAGCTCAGATTTTCTCTTTAAGCCTTAGGAAAATTGTAACCTAGTTCAGAGCTCTATTCTTTTCACTCTTCACCAAATCCTCTCTTCTTCACGTTTTTGTCTTCTTTTCTTTGCAATTCACGTTTTTCACTCTTCTAAGATAACAAGACCACAATTCTTCTTCCCAATTTACCCTTAATAAATCTCAAAAGTCCACTTTACCCTTCCTTAAAAGCTTAGGCTCTTTTGGTATTTAAGTTACATGCCAAAATGCCCTCAATTCAATCCCATGCATTTATTCCACAAACTGTTATGCTTAATTTAACGAAAAAAATTTCAGAGGGCCAACACATCCTCTATAAGAAGGCTATCTGTAATAATTTTAGATGTCCCAACATGCAACTGCACATATGATTCCTCATAACCCAGAGAATCACTATGTTTGTAAAACACCTTATGGTTCGAAGGTTCCTGTATAACATTACACTTTCCCTAATCCAAAACCAGTAAGGGATTTGATAGGAGACATCTTAGAATAATCAACCATATTAAAATTCCCAGTCCCTAATTGCACAATTAGATCCTCACAACACATGAAGTTCTTGCTATCAATAGGATTAACTATCCCATCTTTTTACAATGATTCCAGCAAATTATTACTTACTATCTGCCCATTGTCATTCAATAGTGAAGAAATAAAAACAATCTCCATATGGATAGACTCCTCTCCTTTGTCAACTATAGTATGCTTTTCCTTAGAATTAATCAGCGGACTAACCTCCTTCTTTGAGGGACCATAACGAGAAACATCAGTGACTCCCACTGAATCTTTTTCATATCTAACTTCTTTGTTAAGGTCCTTATGCCATCCCGAGTGAAGAACCCTGCCTGTTGGAGCCCATTTCCTTACAGTGTTGTTTGGGTTCCAGGGATAGCTTATAAGAATCACCACTTTTTTCACCTCCCTATTCCCACCTAACCTAAGAATTGGGAGGCTATTAGGCAGAATCACACACCTAGGAATTTCTATACATAACTTTCCATAACCTATTCTCTCTATAAAGGCAGTTTATGAATCCATACAAACTGACTTACCAAGGGAGCTAGCCACATAACAGAGACCTGTAACCATCCAGAACTTTAACGGAAGGTTGTGGAAATGAACCCACATAGGGATGACCTTGAACAGGCTTAGGCCTATGTCCATTCTTAGCATCCACTTCTCCAGAAACAACGATTGGTCATAGAAGTTCCAAGGACCCTGTTCAACTATCTCCTTTAAGTAGGAATCTTTAGTAAATTTGAATAAAATTGAGCCATCTTCTCTCAACACGACATTTTGTAGCCCCTGCTTCCCCCACTTAGCTTTAGCTCATGCATTAATTCCAGGAAGGCCAGTCTTTTAGACCAGAAGAAACCGACCAACGATGACAACCACGCTCTTGCTCTAGCCTTCAAAAGTTCAATCAGAGGAGTTAAGACCCCATCTTTCAGAACATTGTGATAGTGATATAGAGCCCCTTTGTTGTGTTGTTTAGGGTTCAATTTATGCCATGATTCATCAGCTGTATTTTCCCCCACCTTTATTAGGAACCTGTTAGTGTGCCTCTTTGGGGAGCCTCGAAAGGCTTCTCTACTGAGAACTAGGATTTGATATTTAGAGAGAGAGGATTCCCCAATCTCTATAACTGATGGAGGAGCACGCAAGCTCTATAGTAGAAGATGATGGCTTGACTATTTTTTTTAGATGATTTCAAGCTTCATTGTAGACATTTCCGGTTCCACATCTGGTTACTCTAATTATATTGATAGATTATCTCTCTTTCTTATATAGAACTGCTTCGCCCACTCCTTCACCCTCCAACAATACTAGCCCACATTTATTGTTTGTAAACATATTAGTTAAATAATCTTAACTGTTACATAAGATAAATAGTGTATAATTATTTGTCTTCTGGAGTGTGTTCATATGATCTAAAATTGAGTCAAAATTAATAACGTTTTTACCTATAATAATATATATATAATATAAAAATCCATTTAAAGAAATGTTTTACAATAAACAATGTCAAAATAAAGTTGAGGACTTCGAACAGAAGTATAGTCTAAACAATTAGGATTTAGAATTACTTCCTCTTTCATAAAAATAAAATTACTTTATGAATGTATTTGAAAAAAGAGATAATATATTTGAAAATCTACAACAATATCTAATAGAAATCTTACTAAGACGTAAAATTCCATTGAGACGTGAAATCTGTGGAAGTTAACTAGTAAAGAGGTTGTTTCCAAATATTTGGAAATCTATTGTAAGAAATAAACTAAACAAATCTTAAAAGTTTATAAAATTGGCATGACTTCAATCAAATGTAATGTAATTACAATATTATTATTGTAGATTGCACATAAATAACCAATTATTAAGCTTTATATTAATGATAGTCATATACTGATATTAAATAACGTAATTTTAATATCAGAATTAAAAATGGATCCATATGTAACTCGAGACATGCTACCTAACATATGTATTTCTTTCTTGGTTCCTTGAGAGATTATTTAATGTGGTTGCTTGGTTGCTTAACCTATATTATGGCTTAGAAAATGTGTTTGACGTTGAATCGTACACCATTTAGCACCTATTTGGATGGGCTTTCGAGAGGTCAATAAGCTCTTTTTTCAACACAAAAGTCTTTTTTTAAGAAAATGGGTGTTTGGCTATAGAATAAAAAAGCACTTCTTTAATAGACACGACTTCTTTGGCAGTCAAAATAAAGCTTTTTAAGAAGCCCAAATTTGTGGCTTCTAAAAAAGGCCTCTCAAATGGCTTTTTCAGGTATATTTTTTAGATCAATTAATGAGCCTATTTTTAGTCACTTTTGCCCTTATTGTTTACATATAATTCTCATAATATCCACAAATTACCCATCTGCTTCTTCACATGTATAATCATCCAGAAAATCCTCATCTTGCAAAGCTCTCATAACTTACGCCTCCAAAGTCCTGATCCACCGCTAATGTCTCTCACAAATCAATGTAACAAGCCACCACCGATGGCCATCGTGTTGTCTGTTGACAAGTCTCCTTTTATTTTCCTTTTTCTTTTAATTAATAGCTTTTTAGATCTCTAAAATTGATTTCTTTTTTTTTGGGTCAGAGCATTGATCGAAGCTCTATAACTTTCTCTCCCTCTAAATAATTTTAGGAGTCACACATTGAGGTATTTTTTAATTCTTTTACATAATTATTTTGGCCATAATGTATAAGCATTGAGCATTAATTTGGGTTTTTTTGTTTAGTTTTGTGCTTTCATTTTCATTCTCTTCAGGTGATTTTATTTGTAGGTTATTATATACTTATTAATTTGTTTTTGATTTTTTATTCAATTTTCGTTCTTTTTTTTTCTCATTATGTGTTTGATTTTTGTATTCCAGGAGCTAGTTTTGATTTTGTGTGATATGATTCTTGATCCATTCAAAAAATATATTTCCTTTCATAAAATTTTAAAAATAAAAAAATCTCTTAAAGAGAAAGAAGCAGATTAGCATTATATCTACTGATTATTGCCTCAAATGCTCCATTAAATTTTTTTGACAAAGTTAAGAAGAAATACTGTGATAAAAATTTGATTATTTTATATTTGTTGGATTCATAGTTATCTACAGGGTGTTTTGTTTCATTGTCAAATTTTAATCCTCAAAAGCTTCTTGTCTATATGTCATACTTATTATGGTTTTGTCTATGTCATTCTTGTTATGCTTTTATGTTTTCTTATACTTGCTAAATTCATTGCTATATGCAGTTGGGTTTTTGTTTTCTGGATCATGTGTTGTTGATAGCTGTTAGTATTTTTTTTAAAAAAGGTGAAAACATATCTTGTTATTGCAATGAAACGGTGAATCAATTTCCTTTAGTTAATATTATACTTTTTATTAGAAAATGTCAAATCCAAGTCAAGAAATTCAATGAGGGAATAAATTGAAAAATAGGGTTAAAACGGAGTGGAATGATAGAAGTCTTGAAACTGTAATTAAAATTTTTATGGAAGAGACCTTAGCTGGAAATCGACCAAATGGCCACTTTAACAAAATTGGATGGAAAAATATAGTTTCAAAGTTTGCTCATCAAACTAAGAGGAATTATGAATACAAACAATTCAAGAATAAATGTCATGGATTGAAAAAGGATTAGTAGCTTTGGACAAATTTAGTAGGTAAGTAAACTGGACTAGGTTGGGATCCTATTAATCAAACTATTGATGCAAGTGAAAGAAATTGAAGGTAAGCATTTAAGCTTTAGATTTATAATTTTCTAATATTACTTGATAGTTTAATAACTTAAACAAATTATTGTAGGAAAATCCTGAGGCTGTCAAATTCTGAACTACAAAAAATATATATAGAAAAAAGCTCTAATGATAAAAGCTACTAGTATATGCCCAACCAAACATAAGCTTATTTATACAAAGGGAGCTTTCACCTTTCTTTGTTTAGGTATTCATGTGCTTATCGGGATTTGAAATGCATTGTCACTCCTAATCAGCTTCATTTTCAACTTTATCAAGTTCTTTTTACGAAGATATCAAAATATTGTGTAGTGGTTGGAGTGGGTAATCTTTCTATTCAAGACTTGATTACAATTGTCATTGCCTTCTATTGTTTTAGTTTATATATTGATTATCTAAAGCTGAAAAAAGTTTTATAAATTTATAAGAAGGTAAATTTGTATTATTAAATTTAAAATTTTTATAACACTAGATATTACAATTTTTAAAAACATACATTTATATATTTTAGTTAATTAAAAACTTAATCATATTTAATTATATATTTTTCAAAAAAATAAGTGATATTTGAGAGTTTCAAAAAGATCTTAGTATTTTATATTATTTCTTTTGATACTAAAATTGAACCAAAGAATGTGTCCTAGTCAATTACTGTTTAGCAAATTAAAGATATAAGCTGAGCATTTTTTTATATTAATAAATTAGTATCTTTGAGAACTACTTTCTAGATAAATGTAAGGAACCCATCAAGATGAATCCCTTATTTGATAAAAGTGAAAAAAGAAAGTGAAAATTGCAGAGGGGGGAGGGAAAAAAAGAGAAAGAGAAAAGAGAGATTTTGCTTTCAAAAAGTGCATATAGAGAATTATTTTGTAATAGCATGACTAATTTCTTTTTTTATGACCTTATAACAGTTAAAAAAAGAAGGGTCTTTTTATTCGATAAGTAATATAATAGTCATTTTAATTTGGTATGTAGAAATTAGATACTCTTATTTATAATTGTCTTAATTTCAAAATAAAAATTTTCATAATAAATAATGACTATTAATTTCGTAGATTCATTTTATTTTATAAATAAATATTTATTACCTTAAAAAATTTTAATAGTAAATTTACATATATTCTTAAAATTTGTCACTTTTATTAGAATTGTTCTCATATCAAAATTTATTAAATATATCTTTGCTTTATATATCTATCTAAAATTTATTAGATATATCACATCAATTTTTTTCATCACTTGTTTATAAAGCTTTTAAGTTTTGCTTACCTTAACCCTTTTGTTTTCTGATAGGATCTTCTCTCTTGGGTCTATGAATATTCAAACTTCTATACCATCATCTTTTGTTTTCTGAAGCACAATCATATTGCTGAATCATAAAATTGCTAAAGTGACCCATGAAGGTTTATCTCAACCAAAATCCATCTCCTACAGTGGAAACCCGCACAAGCTAGTGCATGAATAACGACTACCTTGGATGCTCAGCTCGGGTTATTCGTTGATGCTAAAACTAGTTGCGATATCACAAAATTCAATCAACCTTTTTCTGAAAGCCATGGTTTCAATGAATCTTGATAAAGCTCCAGAAGGCCTGATGCTCTAATGGAAGATTCTTTCAGAAGAATTGGGACATCATAGGAGGGGACGTAGTAGAAACTATTAAGGATTTCTTCATAAGAGGAATTTTATTGAACGAGTGGAATAAAACTTTTGTGAGTATGATCCCTAAACAACAAAATGCTACCAAGTTGGAGCAATTTAGGCTCATTGCTTGTTGTAACATACTCTATAAAACCATTACCAAGATATTGGCCAATAGATTGAGGAAGAATTTTGGGAAAATTATAGATCCAGCACAAAATGTTCTCATCAAATGGAGAAAATAGGCGTAAATATCCTGTTATGCTAGGAAATTCTCAAGAGCTATAACATCAACACCAAAATGAAGAACTTTACTATAAAGATTGATTTAGCCAAGGAATATGATTTAACCAATTGGAAATTCCTGTTTAACATCTTACAAGTAGCAGAGTATCCTCCCTTCTTTAGGAAATGGGTGGAAACATGTGTCTTGATGTTATCAATTGGAAATTTCTCTAGCTTTCTTGACAAACGATGAACCCACCAAATTAATAAAAGTTAAAAATGGATTGAGGCAAGGAGACCCACTATCCCATTACTTTTTATGTTATGTATGGAGATGTTATCAATCATAATAGTACAAAATGTGGAAAAATGTCCAGAACTTCAGTATCATCATAGATGCAGAGGTGACAAAATAACATATGTAATATTTTGAGATGACTTGTTTCTTTTTTACAGGGCAGACAAACAATCCATCAGAGTACTCATGTAATCATTGGAGGAATTTAAAGTTATATCTGGCCTAAAGAGCAATACAAGGAAGAGCTGCTTTTACCTATCCTTAAACACTAATTGTGAAGCTGCATCAGAAGCTACGGAGAAGGGGCTACATCAAGGAAGCCTCCCCACTCACAAAAGAGGGTTATGGCTACTGGTTGTAAACCATTGATGGATTCTTTTGATGGTAAAATAAACCATTAGTTTAACAAATTTTTAAGTTATGGGGGAAGACTACAATTGGTATAGTTGATATTGAGCAGCCTAGCAAGCTACTAGATTAAGCTATTTATCACTACCAAAAATTGTTTTGAAGGAGATAGATAAAAAAACTGAGAAACTTTTTATGGGGCAGATTAGGAAATGGAAGCAAAATGGCCAAAGTGAGCTGGGATACAATATGCAAACCAAAATAACAAGGGGGCTTGGGACTATAATCAACAAGATTACTAAATAGAGTAAGTTAGGCCAAGAATATGTAAAGGTTATATAGCAAGAAGGAATATGGCCAAGAATCTGTGAAGGTTATGTAGCAAGAAGGAATATCTATGGATACAATGGATACATCATATATACATCAGGAAAAGCAACATACGGAAACTAGAACTAAAGCAGAATATGACATGGAGCTTCAAACAAATCTTAAAGACAAGACAGTGGATGTAGAGCTTAATAGTAAATAAGATTGGAAATGGGGAGAATACTATGTTTTGGTTTGATAATTGGCATCCAAAAGGTCCCTTATACAAAGTAAAGGAGCTGTAGAACCTAAAGTGGGTGGTGAGATTAGATGCTAAGGTCAGTAAATTAATTAGAAACAATCAATGGTGTTGGCCTTATCATAGCAATAGAAACATAGATTTATTGATGGGTAACATGCCAATATGTCAGAATATTGAACAAGATGAAGTGCAGCGGATTGCAATGGGTTCTAAGACATTTACAACAAAAGCATGCCGACTTTTCCTAGAAAGGGAGACAAACAACAGAGTAAGATAGAGAAATATAGTATGGGACTATGATATATAACCCTCACATGCATTCATTATTTGGATGGTGCTTGTAGAAAGGCTACCCACAAAGGATAGGATGAATTTCCCAATAATTTCTCTAGAGTGTGAAATATGTTACCATCATTAGAAAGCACGAGACCATCTCCTAACAAAATGCTAGTATACAATATACACATGGAACAAAATGCAAAAGCTACTTGTTATTTGGAAAACAGCTAGCTCATGGAATGACTTGAGTCATTAGATTGAAAACCTCAAAATGGCAAACAAAGAAAACTACAAAGTAGTCAAGATTAGCTTCTCAACTACGGTATATTAAATATGGCAAAAAAGGAAATGTATAGTCTTCAGGAAGAAGAAGAGAAGCAAAGAGACACTTTTTCACTAAATATATGCACAGTTTAGACTCTTAATCGTAGCTAGACAACTAACGAAAAAGTTATCCCAAAACATAAAGGAAAGATGGCTAATGTGCTAATTTTCCACAATCCTTTTAATCATCAAGTTTATTCTTCATTGCTTTTATAACTTAGTTTAATTTGAACCTTGACAAGGTTTTACAGCTTCTTTATATATATATATATATATCATTTAATTTTTAAAAAACTCATTCAACTCAACTTGGTTTTCCTCAATTTTTATCATATTGTACAATATGATATTTCCAATGGTGTTCGCTGGCAATGATGGTCTTACTCTTTTATGCTTATTCACCAGTTGAAACAATACATATGGACCTGAAGACAGCTTGGACAACGATCTTGAAGCCAAAATAGAATGTTTCTTAATGACCAACACAACAAAACTTTGTCCATGAAATTTGGGATCAACAACGGTCTATTGACATGTTAATAAGCAATCACGATCTTATTTAATTCAAACAATCTTTATTTTTAGGAATAAGTTATTTGTTTTCTAGTCAATCACGATGTTAATAGACATGTTAATAAGCATATAAAACATGGGCTTCAATTTGTTTTTGTTATTCTTGTAAAGCTATGAATATATAGCCATATAAATTATTGATCAAAGATGGGATCCTCAAATTATTATTTGTCCTTAATGAGAGATGACAAAAGTGGATAGTCCAATGGGATCCACGAAGACAAATGCCTTTGTGTGAATGGAACAAAAGAGGTAAGAAAGAGGAAAAGGGAAAGAGTAATTTCATCTTTTGATGAATTTATACATGTATTATAAAAAGGAATATCTCTTTATTCAATAAGTAATACAACTGCCTTTTTATTTAACAAGTCTAAGTCAAAAGTTCTTACTCATGATTATCTTAATTTCAAAACTAATAAAGTTAATTAATAAAAAATCATTTTTAATTTTTAATTAAATTCAGTTTTATAAATATATTTATTATTTTAATATTAATTTTAGATATATTATTAAAATTAATGTCATTTATATTAAAATTCGCCACATATCTAATTCAATTAAATATATATATGTATACACAAGCTTAATATATCTACAACTCAATTTCTATTAAATATTTATTTATTTATTTATTAAAATTTTATAGTATTTATTTTTTCATTATAATTTTACTTGACTATATTAGAATGTTTAAGTTAAAAGCTATCAACCCTTTAAGATGGTGCTAGATCAAGGCGTAAAATACAAAGTGGTGTCATGAAATTTATGTGAGAAATGTTCCAATATTTGGTGAACTTGTTTGAACTTGCCAGAATTTAATGAAATTGCTTCTTTTCGAAAATAAGAAAAAGAAGTGTATATGTATTTATTAAAAAGGCTTGAAAAACTGCCATAACAGAGAATATGAAGCATATCAGCCCAACTCCAAAAGTTATCAAACAAATGCAGCAACACATGACCACGAACTATGCTCCATCTTTAACAAAGATCACTAGTTTTTCAGTTATCACGGTACAAAAACAATGAAGTAGAGTACCTATGGCAATCAATTATAGTTGAATTTAAAGGAAGAAGATCTAAAAACATTATTACTCGACAATTATAGTAATCAATCACATGCGAGAATATACTGTAAGAACACTAGGATTGTTGGATGCATATTCAAGAACATCATGGTCCTATTCGAATATGACCATCTCTCTAGGGTCCAGGGATTTCCAAACTTCTATACCATAACCCTCTTTTGTTTTCTACAGCACAATAGTGTTCCTGAATAGTAACATTGCTGAAGTGACCCATGAAGGTTTACCCTATACAAAGTTAAGAGAAAAATGAAAAGAAATTGAAGAATACTTCATTCATTCGTCATCGGTTAGAAACAACAAAGTACCAACTTATATACAGAAGCTAACACTACTAAGCAGCAATGAATTAAGTGCTAATTAACGGTGTGTTGCACCTGTAACACCCCACTCCCGCCCCGAATCCAATATCGACAGTGATATCCGAATCTGTGCCCCGCGAGGGTAGCGTGTCACATCACTTCACTAAACAAAAGTCGGTATAATTTTTTTTTGTAAACTCTTTATACTTATCACTTATGTGGGCCCACTTTTCCTTTTCAAAACATTTAACACTGATCATTAATTTGGGCCCACTTTTTTTTTTAAAACACTTTGTTTGTTTAAAACGAAACCGAAACATATTACAACATAATGAAATCCACAAAACTCTTATTAGCCACTTGGGCCCATTTCCAATTACACAGTACAA
>JANIIA010073761.1:0-10333 GCA_027478495.1 Erythroxylum alaternifolium
ATAACCTATGTGACAAGGACCTAAAATTTGAAAAATTACATAATTTTCTATATAGTAGCCAAGACGACAATGTTTGGAGATAATTATTAGATGAAAATACTCAATCTTTTAACAATTGGGATATCGACACACAAAAGTTATAGGTGTTGTGTTAATCCCTCCTACTTGGAGGAAGAATCCACTAATTTGGACTACTTTTATGTATTATACCATATGAATGTTACTTCATATGATGATATATGGTGTTGGTTTGAAGCGTCAACTTTGCTCCCACTTTAAGTTGCTCATTAAAAGCAAAATGAGGAAGACAATGAGTATATAAGGGGGGATATATGACTGGAAATTAGAAGAGTGAGTATATGTGAAAGCCATAAAAGTACTCTAGAGTTTGTAAAGGGGAAGTAAGAGAGAGAAAAGTGCCCAAAAGAGAGATGAAGTGTAGATCATAATTTTCTCTACCTCGATCGATAACCGAACAACCTTCGATTGGGATAAAATTTTAGTAGGTTGTTCTTGGGTCCTGCCCCTTCACATTCAAAGGTCAGAATCTGATTTGGAGTTCTCTAACTTTGTGTTTTCTGTCCTGCCCTCATTGTATACGAATTTGTATTTTGCCACCTTTGGGTGATGATTCTTGGATTTTGTTGTGCCAAGGAGCTTCCTTGATGATTGTGTTTACCTTTAGTTGAGCTAGGGAAGAACAATTTGTTGTACCCATTTGATTATTGTTGATTAGTGGAAGTTTTGGTACTTATTAGGGGTTTTTTGTAATGTAAATCCTTGTGTTCTTTATGTTGTTTAGGCTGCTTATATTTGCATTATATTGTTGTGATTTTTGGCTAGTATCGATTTTCCATCTAACTATGGAATTTGGGAAATGTTGTAGTTTGTTTCTGCTTTTTATTTGTGTAATTGGGTTCCCTTTCTTGCCAACATAGTGGTATCAGAGCATTGAGTTAGGGCTTGTGTGGTTTTGTGCTTGTTAAGATGGAAGATAAAAGTGGCATCCATAGAACGATTTATTTGAATTCCATAAACTACTCTATATGGAAAACTAAAATGGAAGACATCCTTTATTGTAAGGATTTGTATTAGCCCGTTTTAAAGAAAGAGATACAAACCAAATTCTTAGAGAGTGATCAAAAAATTTTGAATCGAAAAGTCGTTGGAACAATTAGACAATTTGTTGATATGAGTGTCCTTTAACATATTACCAATGACATGAATGCCTACGATTTGTGGATGAAACTTAATATAACGCCCCAACATATACCCTAGAAGTATTATAGCAAGTATAAAGTGTATTAAAAAGTGAACATAATGATTTAAGTATATCTTAGTAAGAGATGTAAATGTACATAATGTAAAAGACATGGATAAATGGATAATTTGTTCGCTTCGACATGGACATACATACCTAGACGTGAAATATGTATAGAATTTTTTGATATGTATGCTAGGATTTATGAAGGTAATGTTTCCATAAGTAAATGGGATGTTTTTGGTTAAATTGGATGTATTTTTGTGTTGCTTATGCATGATAAGACTGAAGTTAGTTGATTTGGGATGTGTACTTGGTTGAATGGATAGGCTCCACTAAATAGACGTCTGTAATTTGGCCATATCTTGGTCTGTACACATCTAAATTGGATAATTCCAATTGGAAATTAATCTAGAGACATAGATCTAAAACTTTTATGAAGGAACCCAAATCTGATTCTACTTTTAAGATTTTTTAATTCTGGTTTGAAATTGAGTTCTGGCTGTTGTCCTTGTTTTCGAACAGCCTATGATTTTTGGGGTGTAACTCCCAATATAATTAACCAAATTGTATGAAATTTATGTCATTAGAAAATTAAGACAAAGGGGAATGAAAGTAATTGATAAGATTATAGGAAAATATGGGAATTAAAGGAAGAAGAAGGATCAATATGTAAATTTCCTAAAGTTAACTCATGGGCCAATAAGATTAAAGCATGTGTGTCCAATGGAATTGTAACACATGGTCCAATAGAATTATAACACATGGTCCAATAGAATTGTAACACATGATCCAATAGCATTTCAACACATGGTCTAATAGGATTGTAACATGTGGTCCAACGGGATTGTAACATATGGTCCAATAGGATTGTGACATATAGACCAATGAGATTGAAACATGTGTCTAAGACTACTTTCATGAAAAGACATATAGAGAAGGGAGATGAACGAAATTTGAAGTCCAAATGGTCTGATTGTTAGTACTATAGAAACTTACTACATAGGAGCACAATTTTTTAAAATAACTTATTGCCCAAAAACCTCATTTTCTATGTCAAAATGGTTATACAAAACTGACATGAAAATAACTGTTTGGGAGTTTCGGGTCCTTTATCCCACAATTATGGGAAATGGTTAGAAAGGTGAAAAAAAAGAGATTTTATGCAATTGATGACTGTATAAGGTTAATAGAGTAATATTTAGTTTACTTATGCATGATTAATTAAGATGATAATGTAAAGGATGTATGGTGTACAATGTTATATTGCTTGCTGTGTTCATGAATGAATGAGTTCCAAAGGCTTATGTATTATGAATTGAATATGGATGTATGTGAATTGGGAATTTCTTCGATAATATTGTGATAATACCGGACCATCAATTTTTTAAAGAGTTTGATAGTTGGGATTGTATTGGAAGTGCCTTCTATTTATGTGAATATACCTAATTTGTGAAGACTCAATACCTCTATTGATACATCGTTCACATACTTGTAGTTGTATGACATGTTAGTTTGTTTGAAAATCAGTGAATATGTTAAGTTGAACAAAATGGAATAAAGAGGTATGTGTTGCAATATGTCCTTCATATGAGAATTCTTAAAAGAACCCTTTTTATTTTAAAGTTGTTAAGTCCTAGACGTGGGTAAATAGGCATGCCTAGAAGGATTTACAACTACTCTTGCGACACTTTGGTGTCTCCTGTTACTGAAACTTCGGTGTCTTCTGTTATTGAGACATAAGTCTCTCCTGTTCTGTAATACCGATCATAGTATCTCCTGTATTAGTCCTATTACCCACTTTTGTATAAAGGATTAATAGACTAACTTGTTTTGTATTCTGTTATATGCTCATTTCGGATATAAATAAGCTTTGATCTGAAACATCTCAACTTTATTCTGAAATAAGCATAATTATGTTTCGTTAAAGACAAGTTTTGTTATGGTATTATAATATTCAATTTTGAAATTGGTGAGTTTTTCACTGAAGTAAATGTGTGACCTATTCTGATATGTTCTATTTTGTTCTGAGATTCATGATATTTGGTTCAGTTTGGAAATGGACAAGTAAACACTGCTTATTATCTGATGTGATTTTGAATATGTGAATGTTTAGATGACTGTTTGAAATAGTTGTCAACATATATCCTATTTATTTTATTCCCCACTAAGCTTTATACTTAGCATGGTGATTTTGGCCCGTGTAGGTTTAAATGAGAGGGTAAGACTGGGACAATAGCAACCACAGTGGCCATGAAGATTGTGTTTTGTTTTAAAAATGTTCAGTTTTTTTTGAGTTGTTCTTCAATGTAATAAGATATGTTGTATTTTTTGCTTTATCTTATCAATCAATTTCATTCTCATATGTATTAATTTTCTAATGACATAAATTTCATGCAATTTGGTTAATTATATCGGGAGTTATACTTCAAAAACATAGGCTGTTCGAAAAAAAGGATAGCAGCCAGAGCTCAACTTCAAACCAGAATTCAAAAATCTCATAGGAAGAATCATAATTGGGTTCCTTTATAAAAGTTTTATATCTATGTCTCTAAATTAAGTTCCAATTTTAATTATCCAATTTCGATGTGTACAGACCAAGATATGGCCAAATTACAGAAGTCTATTTAGTGGAGCCTATCCATTCAACAAGGTACACATCCCAAATCAACTAACTTCGGTCTTATCTTACAAGAGCAACACAAAAATACATCCAATTTAACCAAAAACATCCCATTTACTTATGTAATGCTTGTTTTATTAATTCCCCTTACATCAACTTTATAAATCCAAGCAAACATATCAAAAATTTCCATACATATTTCATGTCTAAATATGTATGTCTACGCCGAAGCAAACAAATGATCCATTTATCCTTGTCTTTTACTCTAGGTACATTTACATCTCTTATTAAGATGTACTTAATTCATTATATTCACTTTTTAATACACTCGAGACATGCTATAATACTTTTAAGGTATATGTTGGGGTGTTACATTTAAGGCTATGTCTGAGAGGAAAATTGCCTTGAGTAAAATGTAATTGATGAGAAAATTTGTAAAGTTAGAGTAAAAATATGGTGCTAGCATAGTAGTATATTCGAATGAATTTAAAGATTGGTAAATCAATTGTCTGCGATGAAAATGTCTCTTGATAAGAACCTCAAGATAAGAGATTAGTTTTTTTTAATAGTGGAGCCATACACAATCTTTCTAATGCATTAGGAAGAAGTGAATTCAATAAAGTCTTTAAATGTGTAAGGGCTCACAAAATTTAGCATACTTTAGAAGTCACTCATGTAGGAACAAATCAAGTGAAGGAAAGTAAAGTTAACATGCTAAATCACTAATATTAATTATTTCAAATGAAACATGATGAAAGCGTTTCAAACAAGTATACTAGATTTATTGATATTATTAATGCTCTCAAAGTTCTTGGAAAGACCTATACTAATATTAAAATGGTAAGAAAGTTGCTTAGGTCAATTCCAAAGTTATTGGAAGTTAAAGTAACAGCCATATAAGAAGCAAAGGATCTAACAACACAACCATTGGAAGAACTTATTGGATCTCTCCTCACATACGAAATGAGGATCCAAAAGATATAAAAATAAATGCTTCTTTTAAAGAAAAAGAATTTACCATTTAAAGCCTAAGAAATAGAATCAAACAAAGAGGAAGAGACATCAAATAGTGAAAGCAAAGAGGAAGAGACATCAAATAGAGAATATGAAAGCGAGCATTTGAAAGAACATATAGCTCATATGTGCTTTTCCGGTATAAACAATGATAAGGTAACATCCAACTCTAACTCTTGTGATAATGATAGTGATGTTGATATGACATATGGTGAACTAGTTGGAAGTTGAGAAATCATGAGTTAGAAAAAGTATAAATCATCTTTAAAACTTAAGGAAGATAAAAAACAGTTAGATGCATGAATGAATGAGAATGAAAAGATAAAAAGTGACTTGTATAATACTAAAGTATCTAAAAATGTGATTATTGATGACAAAGATGACTTAGATACATTAACGCATAAAAATGAAACATTGAGAAGGAGATACATTCCCTTAAGGACTTATGGTCCAAGTTTACAAAACTAGAAAATATGCTAGGAGTTTAAAAGAATCCCAATAATAGGCATGGAATATGATATAACCATGAATATGAAGGCAATTCTAAAATCACTTTTGTCACAGCACAATATTTGTATAGTGAAGTACCATTGCCTAAAATGATAAATGAGTATAGAGTATTTACTTCTAAGCATACACATGTGTATAACACATCTACTAAGGTTTAATCTAAGAGCAAACATTATGCTTTTATATGTAGCTCACAACCTAGGTATATATTTCAATATTATCAAGGGAAGAATATGCATAATTTCTACAATAACATGCAAACCAACTTACACTCCTTTAGACCTCAAACAAGTTCATTAATCTTTCATTCATAATAGGGATAATATGCATGATCATAGCACGCTTCACTACCCTAGGAGACCATTCAATACCTTTAATGTCCAAAGGAAGATTCCTTATTATACATACACACATAAAATGCCAAGAAATGCATATATGCATCATCATCACTTATATAACATGGTACGTCACTTTTTTTGGTAAGTATGGACATATTGATAGATTTTGTTTTCTTAAATAAATAATCTCAAGCAAGCACTTGAAAGTATGGGTTGAAAAGAAGAAATAACCTAACAACCAATGAATCAAGCTCATTTGGGTTCCTAAAATGCACTGATTATTTTGGTTTATAGGACTATTAAAAAAGAAAGAGCAAATGGTATGTACTAGAAATAGTAGTTTTTAATTTAATTATTATTAAGGAATTTATGCTTTTTATCATAAAGAACCTAACCTTTTTGCCTCCAAGAAAGTCTAGATGATGTTATTGTAAGACGTGGAGAATTTAACCACTAAAAATTTTTCAAAAAGGACATTTGTTGAACTAAATGAGAGAAATGAGAAGGATGAGAAGCTTTTAATGGATTGTAAACTCAAGAAAAACCTTCATCTTAGCATTTAAAAAATAATGTTCAACATGCGATATTTATTAGTTCATGAATTAGAAATATGTTACATCTTACATTTTTATATCAATTTAAGTTTAGATCCTTAGTGATGAATGTTTGGTTTTATAATAATGAAAGATGATATTAGGAGAGAATTCGGCATGATTTCATGTGTTTAAAGTCCCTTGTAAGGTTTTTAATACTTGATTGATATTATCATGATTGATTTTTAAATTTAAGTTTTGAGGCCTTTCAGAACATATTGGTTGACTAATATCCTAGTATGGTCGACTAGTATAACAAAAAATCTTGTTTTCTACCTTTCCAATAAATTTGTTCTTTATTTGGTCGAATATCTGGTCATCCAATTACTTACATTGGTTGACCAATGTGTTAGAGTTGTTGACCAATATCTCATTGTCTATGAAACTTTTAAATAGAATCGATTCATATACTGGTCGACCACACCAGTCATAAGTGAACAAATATTGCTCTATGGTCGACCAATGTAGTAAGTTCAAAGTAAAATTCTTACTTTCTCCTTATGTGCTCAAAATTGCTCCATATATCTTATTCAAGTCAAACTCTGGTCAACTAATATAGTCTTTTGGTTAACCAATATTCATAATCTAAGGGATATCTTCTTATCTTTTCTTCCATTTTGCATAGTGATCAAGTACCAGCCCTTAATGTTGATCACTCCCAAGATTCTTTGCCTCAAATGACTAAATTGAGAGCTAAGAGAATGAAGGAGGCTTTACTAACACTTGTATATGAGTTACAAGATCAAGATCATACTAAAGTAAAATCAATCGGAGTTTTAAAACTAGTCAATATTTTACATTGCTTTGAGTTGAGTCCTATAAGCGTAAGCTCACCAAGTGCATGTCTAGCATCAATTGAAGTCCTAAAAGTCTAAAACATCCAGAATTCAAAGAAGTCCACAACTGTTCAACATTTCCAAGATTATTTTAGAATTTATTTGAGTTAATAATTTAGTTATATTAGGAGTTAAATATTTGGTTTCCTTATTGTTTTAGGATTTCCTATTTTAGTAAAGAAAATAAGTAAACTTGATTATAATAAGATTCTTATTAGTAACTGATCGATTCTCTTTCCTATTTTTTATTAGACTCATTAATTGTCAAAATAGACAAGGATAATATGTTTCCTGCTATTAATAGAATTCCTATTATGTCATTAGGTATTATTAAGTTTATATAAAGGTTGTACTCTATTATGGTATTCATACTTGGATTAATGAAAATTGTGTGCTTCTTCAATTATGAGGAGCCTTATTTTTAGTTTTTTTTACCTAGGAACTCAATCTGTTTGATTGGGGAAATGCGTGGCAATCAACCTATGGTTTTAGTTCTAATTTGCATTGTTTAGTTAGGGTGGAGCTTTAATTCATTATAACTTCATTTCTATATAGCAAGTTTGTATAAGGTTGGGTTTAAAACTGAGTTATCAATACAATTCTTTGGGTTTCTATAATGTAATTTTTTTGGTCTTGAGCGCTGTTTGATTACAGTTCGTATCAATTGGCATCAAAGCCTAAGTTATCTTGAAATTTAGTTACTATCTATCTGTTATTTTCACATTTTTGTCAAGTTTTGTTAGTTTCTTTTAGTGTTATTCTTCTAATCTCTAGCACTTTTATTCATAAAACTTGTAAATCTTGTGTCAATTTTTTTGTCCATTCGGTTTATAAGTTTATTTTTAATAATAATACAATTATATAAAAAGAAGTATTAGGTTAAAAAAAGAATTCAACCTGTTATAAAATGATAATTTGTGTTCTAAACAATATTTGATATCTTATTGGATAATTGTTTTATGACATAATCAACTTATTTTCATTGCTTCTTCCTATACGAGTTAAATTCTGATTGTAAATCCCACCTCTCATTTTATTTGTATTCTTAAAATTTTGTAATTATTGCCTTGATTAGCACTGTATTTTGAAACCCTTTCTTGCCTTTTTTTTGGTCTATCGATTAGGTTCCAATTAAAGGGCTTATAAAAATAGATTATTGGGTGGAAAAAGGCAAAGAATGTGAGTGTATTATCCGGTAAAAGTCAAAGAATTTGAGTGAAACACGAGAGACCATTTTTTGAGTGTAGATATGTGGGAGTAGGGAGGAACTTTTATTTTCACTAACATTTTCTATGCAAGTTTCTTTTATTAAACTTTCCAATACGAGTAGTGATAGAAAGGAGGATGCTAGATTAGCTTTTAAATTTTTCATGGAGGTGATACAAGGCTAATTTGGGCATTGAACGGGAGGTTAGATAGCATGGTTAACCTCTAAATCTAACCTATAAATCTCGAACTTCCTGGAGACATGATTCTAAAGAGGAAAATGAGGGAAATTCTAATGATAAAGGTAGTTGTTCCCAGAAAGGGAAACAAAGTGTGTCTAAATGAGATAGCAATATGAAGAGAAAAAAAACAAAAATGCTTTCCTTTTACGACAAGAATTATCCCAAAATATACCTAGAGTGGGAATGAAAGGTGGAACACATTTTTGATTGCGATAATTACTCTAAGGAGAAGAAAGTGAAGCTAGCTCCATTAGAGTTTACATATTATGCTAGTATTTAGTATGATTAACTTTTTGTCAATCAAAGGAGGAATGGAGAGTGACCTATTTAGTCAGGGGGGTAGATGAAGTCAATCATAAGGAAGAGATTCATCCCCACACACTATTATAGGGATTCACATAGGAGGTTGCAGACTTTGCATTAAGGTTTTAAGATTATAAAGGATAAAATTTAGGGAGAGTGATTGTTTTTGTATTTCTTTGTGTATGAATATTTCTTTGAGTTTGAATACCTCTTTTCTTTATTATAAATGGATTAAGGGATAGCTAATCATTATCTTGGTAGTTGTTTATGTGTTTAACTTTATTATTATTCTATAATATTACAAAATTTGTCATCATCAAAAAGGGAGAGATTGTTGAACTAAAGGAGGTTCCAATTGATGTTTTGATGATAACAAGACATAATTACCACTGATGTTTTCATTATTTAGATGAAAAGTAATATTAGAACAAAATGAAGCCATAAGCTCAAAAAGATAGTGTATGAAGTTGATAAAGAGAATTTAAAGTTTGTAACTGATGAAATAAAGATCAAAAGATGATTAACACTCATTAATGTCACTTCACATATTTTATTATTATTGGTAAGGTCACTTTGTTAATTTGATGATATAAAAATATCATCATGCATAATTGTTTCATCTTACTTTATTTTGTGACTCCTCACATTCATTAAGAGGCATTAAAGTTTTTTATTTTAATATAAAAGTCTCTTTATCTTTCAATTAATCTTTAGGGAACGTTTTGGGAAGTTTTTTAATTATATTTAGATTAAATAAATTGGTTTTAAGCATTTGAAGTTGCTAAAATCATGTTTTTAAGTGATTGGTCGACTTATATAAGTTAGTGGTCAATCAATATAAGTTAAAGTTGTTAAAATTATAGTATTAAGAGTTTGCTATAACACTGCTTCATTTATTGGTTAACCAATTCGTCTTATTGGTTGATCAATATAGGTTACTAGTTAACCATTGTTCCAATTGACCAGTATACTATATTGATCAACTAATGTGTCAAATATAATGGTTATAATTGCAATTTCTTAGCTCCAACAACTATTTTGGGTTCTAAAATACTATAAATAGGTATTTTTATCATTTGTTTTAGTATCAGAAAGACTTTGGGGTATTGTATACACACATTTCAAAGTATTTTTCAATCATTTAATCATTATTGTTTCATATTTGTATGAGTAACTATTTTGGAGTTATCAAATGATAAAGTGAGGAACTTTGAGTCATAATATTTGGTTAGGGCAATATATTATTGTATTTAGGGGTTATACAAGTGAGATTGAGGTTCCTGTTTACTGTAACATCCCGTTTCCAGAGAACGGGTCGGATCAAAGAAATGGGTCCAGATGTGGTAAATTACCACATCTCATGCTCATGCAGTAGTGAATAGTGAGATATGTGCATATAAGGGTTTA
>JANIIA010073811.1:0-10330 GCA_027478495.1 Erythroxylum alaternifolium
CGACTTTGACTGTTTAGTGATGTGGCACGCCACCCTCACGGGGCACGGACTCGGATATCACCATCGATATCGGGTTCAGGTTCAGCAGGAGTGGGGTGTTACACTTATGCTTTTTTTCGGGAACTACTTTAGTCAGCATATCAATAACATTCAAATTTATATGAACCTTCTTCAACATTAATTATTACTCTTTTATCATGGACCTCAACCAATGATATCTAACACATATATGTGCTTTTTATGGGAATGATACGTAATATTTTTGCTCAAGTCAATAAAATTTTGACTATTACAAAATAATATATAGTCTTCTTGCTTCACATCCAACTCTTAAAGGAGCCTTTTTAATCAAAGCACCTCCTTATAAATTTCCATTGTAGCTACATATTCTACTTCAGTTGTAGATAAAGCCATACACTTTTATAGCTTGGATTGCCTTGATATGGCTCCCCTTACAAACTTGAACATTAAAATTGAAGTGGATTTTCTTCCACTAATATCTCCAGCCATATCTACATCTGTAAAACCTTCTAAAGTTAGCTCACCATTACCAAAAACAAAATCCACTTCAATGTGCCTCTCAAGTATCTCATAATTCATTTAACTACTTCCTAGTGACCCTTCCCTAGATTTGACAAGAATCTACTCACTATCCTAATAGTTTGAGCAATATATGGTCTTACGCACAACATTGCATACATTAAAGACCCTACTAAAAATGAGTATGGAATAGAGAACATATCATATTTATCATTTTTTGTTGAGGGATATGCATGCTGACACAACTTTAAGTGAGATGCCAGTGGCATGCTAACTGGTTTAACATGCTTCATATTAAACCTTTCCAGCACTCGTTTAATATATCTCTACTAAGAAAACCACAATCGCCTATCCTTCTTGCCTCAAGTTATCTCTATGCCTAAAATCTTCTTCGTAAGTCCCAAATCTTTCATATCAAATGATTTAGACAAGTCCTCCTTAAAATTTTGGATTATACCAATGTCTTGACCCACAATCAGCATGTCATTAATATAAAGTAGAAGAATGGTAAAGTTCTCACCTATGAACTTCTTAAAATATGTTCAAATATTGATATAAGTTTGTTTGTAACCATGATCCATCATAAAGGAATCGAACTTCCGATACCATTGCTTTAGAGCTTGTTTTAAGCCATACATAATTTTCTTCAACTTATAAACCAAAATTTCCTTGCCTTTAGCTTTGAAAACTTATGGCTACTCCATGTATATCTCCTCTTCTAACTCTCTAGGTAAAAAGGTTTTTCTAAAATCCATTTGTTTGATTTCACGATCCAAATAGGTTGTCAGACCCAAAACTGTTCAGATTTAGGTCATCTTGACTACTGATAAAACGATTTCATCAAAGTCATTACCCTTCTTTTGACTGAATCCTTTCACTACCAGTCTTGCCTTACGCTTTACCGGCTTATTATCATCTCTGTTTATCTTGAATACCCACTTATTCTTCAATGCCTTTTTTCCTTTTGGAAGTTTTACAAGCTCACACGTGTTATTTTTATTAGAGAATCCATCTCTTCTTTCATAGTTACAAGCCAAAGATCTTTGTCTTCACAAGATGAAACCTTTTGCACATTCTTAGGTTTCCCCTCAACAGTAAGTAATAGGTATTCAGAACTTAGATACCTTATGGAAGGCGCTTTCTCCCTTGTTGATCTTTGAAGTTATGTTTTATCTGCTCTATGATTCAATTGCTCCCTTTACTCATTATCCTCAATAGATTCATTTTCAATATTATCTAGATGTGGTTTATATATCTCATCATTATTAGATTGTAACTAACCACTACCGATGTGTATTTGGGCACTCACTTCATCTTCTTCACCTAGAGACTACTCAATAGTAGAAGGAATTGACGAAGAGCTAAATGTATCATATGAGCTGCAGTGTGATGACTTATCTCCACTCAGAAGATCAGCACCTCTCTCATGCTCTTGGAACACTAAATCCCACTCCTCACCACCTTTTGCTTCTCGAGGTCATAAAGTTTGAAGTCAAACTAATCACCACCATATCCAACAAAGATGCAAGGTATTAATTTTGAGTCAAGCTTCTTTCTCTGATTTTTAGGCTAAATACCTTACAGTCAAAAACTCTCAAATGACGATATGTGAGATCCTTATCAGTTCACACTCTCTCAAGAAACTCAAAATCTAACAAAACTAATGGAGCTCAATTGATTAAGTAGACCACAGTTTGGATTGCTCATCCCCGAAATGTCTTTAGCAATATTAAATTCTAAGCATGCAACGAACCTTCTTTACAATGGTTTTTTTCATCCTCTTAGCAACCCCTTTATGTTGTGGAGTCCCTGGTTCAGTTTTCTCATGTCAATGCTATGTAACGTACTATATTCTTCAAACACCTTGCAAGTATACTCTTCTCTATTGTCTGTTTACAGACAATTTAGCTTCCTCTCAACTTCCCTTTCTACCATATCATGAAACTTTTGGAAATTTTCAAGTACTTAACTCTTAGAGTTCAATTTGTAAACTTAAGTCTTTCTCCAAGCATCATCAATAAATGTAACAAAATATTTGTTACATCTTAATGACTTCTCCTCAATAGGGTCACATACATTTGAATGCACCAACTTTAATAAATCTGACTTCCTTATAGATATTCTCTTGAAAAAGACTCTACGTTGCTTTCTAGCCAAGCAATGATCACAAAGATTAATTGATTGTGAGTTCTTAATTGGGATAAGGGATTTACCAACTAGTGACTTTAATTCCTTCTTACTCTTATGTCCTAATCGTTGATGCCATAGATTTGGTGAAGTTTCTTCTTTGGTTATAGATACTTTTCTACCACCACACACCTTTAAGTATGTCTTATACAGTGAGCAACATAACTCTCCTCAGGCAATCGTCATTACGCCTTCATATAGTTTTTATTTCCTATCCACAAAAGTGTGCTAAAATCCTCCTTGATCTAATATATTAACTGATAAAACATTAGATCGGGGTTGTGTCATACATCTCTCAAGGTCAGTAAGCATCTGACATTTATCTGAACTTGGATATTATCTATACCAATTATCTTAACATAACTTTTTTTTTGAAAAATTAATATGGTATTATCTGTAGATAAAACTACTACAACATTATAAGTTCAAGGCAAACATTGTACAGACTAATATATTACAAAGAGAATTAGCGATTAATCATAGTAAAATAATCCACGCTATAAATTCCATCTACGTTTCATATCTAGGGGGAGATCAATCTCTAAATTTTTGGCAATTAAAGCGACTATTATCCAATTAATGATCTTATATGCAATATAATATTTATCCTTTTCAAGGTTGGTAAATCTACGTAAGTTTTGTTCCTTTCAAAGGGAGTAGATGGTAGTGTTAAAAGAAACATTATAAAGAACCGCATTAGACATACCTTTTTTAGAGTTTTGGATTTCCCAAACCAACACATACTCACAAGTATAAGGATGCCCGTTACTAGGAATCATGTACAAAATTCTACTCCAGATAACTTTCGAGTATCTATAGAGAAAAAAGAGATGATCTCTATCCTTGGCTTCTATTTTACATAAAACACAGGTTGTATCCACATTATCGTGCCATTGACTCTTAATGCTGAGTCTATTTTTAATCATAAGCCAAAAGATAAAAGAGGCTTTGGGTAGAATGACATTTTTCCATAGAAGAGAAGACCAAGGTACTTTAAGTAATCTTTTGGAAAAATCTGGTGGTAAGATTTATTGGAGAATTTACCACTCAAATATGGGGGCTAAATGATAGAGGCATCCATCTGCTTATTATCTATATAAGGGAAATGTTTACCCAAAGTATCGAAGCCTCAAAAATTCCCTCTCTATTGACCATTGAAGATCAAAGATAAAGTCTTAATATTAACAGGAATTATGTTTCTCAAGTGCTGAGCAAGAGGGTTGAGAATAAATAGACTCATGTCCATCCAGTTGTTATATAAAAGCCAAGTTCTTTCTCCATTTCCAATCTTGTGTTTAATACAAAGATAAATAAAGTCTCTCAACTTCATCATCTAGATAAGAATCTAAGAAAACTTCATAGTATAAAGAGTTTGCCAAAAATTTAAAATTTTAAGGTGTTACCTATGCATCCACTTGACCCAAAGAGCATTATGGTCAGTGTATAACCACCAGAGTCATTTGCATATTAGGACCTTCCACATTGTAGAGATAGAAATGATCCCAAGACCCCCAAATTTCTTCGAAAGTGTAACCTTACTCTATTTTATTTTAGCATTCTTTGAGTGTTCAGTGCCACCTGAGTATAGAAATGCTTTCGTGATTCTGTCAACCTCTTTGAGGACTTTCCTTAGTAATGCAATGTGAACCAACCAATATAAATGTAATATACTAATTACTTAAATGATAAGAGTTAGCCTGGCAGTATAAGAAAGGAACATATTTTGCCAAGATGTATTGGTTGGAGTGATCCGGCTAAGATGATCAGCCACCAAATTTTTAGCTCCCTTCTTGTCGCGTATTTCAACTTAAATTCTTGTAAGAATAAGATCTACTGAATCAACCTTGGTTTTGCTTCTTTCTTAGTCACTAAACACTTCAGATCTACATGGTTTGAATAAATGATCACTCATGTACCCCATAGGTAAGACCAAAATTTTTCCAACCTAAAAACTACAGCCAAAAATTCTTTCTCCGTTATGGAATATTCTTCTAACTATCATTAAGTGCCATGGAGGCATAGTAAATGAAATGAGATAATTTGTCCACTTTTTGACCCAAAACTACTCCAACTATATAATTCGAGGCATCACACATTAATTCGAAGGAAATGTCCCACTTCAGTGGCTAAATTATTGGGGCTGTAGTGATTTGTCTCTTTAGTTCATCAAACGCAATCTTACATGTCTCACCAAAATCAAATTTCATGTCTTTTTGGAGTATTCTACACATAGGTTGAGCAATCTTTGAAAACTCTTTAATAAATCGCCGATAGAATCTTGCCCACACAGTCGCGGGGTAAGGTAAAGATCTGATAACATCTATCTTAGCCTTATCGACCTCAATTCCCTTAAAAGAGATTGTATAACCTAAAATTATGCCTTCATCAACCATAAAATGACATTTTTCATAATTTAAAACCAAATTAGTCTCAATGTAACGTTTGTGCACTTTCTTAAGGTTGATAATGCATGTATCAAAAGATTCTCTATAAACCGTAAAGTCATCCATGAAAACTTCCATACAATCTTCCACAAGATTAGAGAAAATACCTGCCACACACTTTTGAAATGTCATTGGTGCATTATACATCCCAAATGGCATTCTTTGGTATGCAAAGGTGTGGTCCTTTGGTGCAACCAAAATTTAATGATAACCTGAATAACCATCTAAACATCAATAGTGAGATTTACCTTCAAGTCTTTCAAGTATTTGATCAATAAATGGAAGCGAAAAATGATCTTTTCTTGTAATCGAATTTATCTTCCTAAAATCTATGCAAACTCTGCACCAAATTTGATCACGAGTGTGTATTAACTCACCATCACTATTTTCTATTACAGTTACCCCAATTTTCCTTGGAACTAATTGGATCATACTTATCCAATTGCTATCTGAAATGGGATAGATAATTCTAGCATCAAGAAGCTTCAAGATTTCCTTTTTCACCACCTCCATCACGGGTGGATTTAAACGACGTTAGGGTTGCCTTCCCTCTTTGGCTTCATCTACAAATGGTCGGACTAATGCTTTTTAAATCAACCAGTGTCCATCCGATGGCTTCTTTGTGTTGTCTTAGCACTTTAATCAGTTGTTCTTCCTTCAAAAAAGTGAGTTTATTTGAGATAATAACAGGTAACATATCTTGCTCACCTAAAAATATGTATTTTAGATGGTTAGGCAAATTCTTTAGCTCCAACGTGGGTGGTTGAATCAATGAAGGCAATAGCTTAGAGTTGTTTTGGGACAAGTCCACATAAGGTAATTGCTTCACTATTTTTTTGGTTTTCTCCAAATTACAAAACATGGCTTCAAGTTCTTTGTTGGGCACCAACATCTCTGTGATTGACTACCGCAGTAATGCATCTCCAATCAAAGATTGTCTCAAGTTTATCTCTTCCATTTAATAATGAATTTTTCTGTACCCAAGTGTCAATAAATCCACAGAAACAACAGGTTGTTCATCATCCAAAAAGTTTATGGCATTGTATAAATTGAATTTAATTAATTCACCATTAAATTCCATAGTCAATGATCCATCATGAACATCAATTTTTATTCTAGTGATTTTCAAGAATAGCCTTCTAAATAAAATTGGATTCAAAGAAGATACATCCTCACTACCCATCTGTAAAATATAAAATTAGCTAGAAAAAGCATTTTACCTATTTGAACCAAAATATCCTCTAACACGCCCTTTGGATAAGCATTTGAACGATCAACTAATTGAATCACTACATTAGTTTCTTTGAGGTGCCACATGTTTAAGGACTTGTAAACATCATAAGGCATGACATTTATTGATGTGCCCAAAGCTAATATAGTTTTTTCAATTCTTAAATCACCAAATTTACAAGGAATAGTGAATATACATGGGTCTTGACATTTAGGTGGTAGCTTTTTCTTCTGAAGTATTACAGATATGTTCTCTCCTAATTGTACTTTCTCATCCAATTTCAATTTCCGTTTCAAAGTGCAACGTTCCTTTAGAAATTTAGCATAATGAGGAATTTGTTTAATGGCATCAAGCATAGGAATATTTACCTGGACTTTTCTGAAAGTCTCCAATATCTCTTTCTCTTGCTCCTCTTTCTTTGCTTGGAAAATTGACTAGGAAAAGAGGGTGGCACAACAAATTTTTGCATATCTTAATGTGTCTTTTCTGGTTGGTTAGGTACTTCCTTTCTTGCTTCTTCTTCGATTTCCGTTTTGGAGACTTTTAGAGAAGGTTCCTTCAATTCTTTACCACTCCGTAACATGATAGATTTGACACTTTACTTAGGATTGATTTTTGTTTGAGCAGGAAATTTTCTAAAATTGTGTGCCTCTAACCGATTGATGGTTATTGCCATTTCACTTAATTGATTTTCAAGATTTGGAATACTAGGTTGAGTATCTTGCTGAAATGTTATGGTGTTAGTAGCCAAAGATTTAACTATATCTTCCAAAGAGGACTTACCTTTAGAATTGGGTGCCATTTGTTGATGTTGTCTAAGAACATAAGGTTGCCTATATTGCTAGAAATTTGAAGTAGCTTGTTGTCTTTGAGAGTTCCTATAATGTATATTTGGATGGTCATGCCAACCCGGATTATAGGTGTTCAATAATGGGTCATATTTCCTTTAAGTTTATCCAGCAAATCCTCACATGGCATTGACTTGTTCTACACTTTCTTCTTATAAAACTGGACATGCTTTAATAAAGTTTCCTAACATTAAACGTATTCCACGTGCCTTTACTTCTTCTTTCTTTATGACTGTGAGTTACCTCACTAACGATGTAAGATCATCTAATCTCTTCTCCAACGCTGACACATTCACCTCATTCACTTATTTTGAACTATAACCAGAACTTATCCCAAATTGTTATGTATTAGAAGTCATATTCGCTATCAAATCTCTTACAGCTGCCAGTGTTTTGTCATCCAAAGCTCCAACACTTGAAGCATCAATCATACTTCTATCTGTAAGCAAAAGACCTTCTTAGAAGTATTAAATCAACAATTGATTGTTTATCTGATGATGGGGGCAGCTAGCACAAAGCTTCTTAAATCTTTCCTAATATTCATGTAGTGTCTCACCCGTGTGTTGTTAAATGCCACAACTTTCTTTTCTAATATTGGCAGCTCTTGACGTTGGAAAATATTTTTCAAATAATAATCTCTTCATTTCAGCCCATGTCTGTACATTTTCACCAGCGAAGTAATATAACCAATCTTGAGCATCATCTTTGAGAGAAATTGGGAAGGCTCTTAATTTGATTTGCTCCTCAGTCACATTCGTAAGCTTTATACCCATACAAACCACATCAAATTCCTTCAAATGCTTGTAAGGATCCTCTCTCGGTGGACCTCAAAAAATTGGCAATAAATGAATCAACCCCAACTTTAATTCAAAGGTATTATTGCCCCCAAAATTTAGAAAATTGACGCAATGGGGTTGTTGAGCATTCGTAGAGCCAGTTAATTAATGAAGAGTACGATTTGTATCCATCTTCTCTTTCTTCTTCACTTGTTGTCTCTATTTTATCTGCTTCCATAACTTCTTGGTTGTCTTTTCTATCTCTGAATCGAATAGTAATTGTGTTATCTTGTCTATTGGTATAACATACATATACCGTCAAGAATTTCCCATCAACGGTGCCCAAAATTTGGTAATATTGTCTCCTGCAACCAAATTAATATCAACTCTAATAATGAAATATATTGTAAAGCCCCAAACAATACCCTAGTTGAAATAATACATGTTTATAAAAGTACATGTATGATAGGAGTTAGAATTTTGGTATGATTAGAATATGAAAGACATATGATTTGAATCTTTAGTCAAGTGGATAATGGTTAGTGAGATGGAATTTATTGATTTCATTAGAGAATTAAGGTATTTAAATGTACATTTGGTCTAGGAAATTTGTCAAATGGCAAGTTAAGTTGGTACATAAAAATTAGAACGATTAACTTGTGAGTTAGTGACATTCGGCATGGTTAAAGCATTGACAAATGACATAGTTGATACATGGCAGCACTAAGTGTGTGACATATGACCTAATGTATCATTAACACATGGCAGCTCCTTTAAGGGACACGTGAAGCTCATGCATGAAGACATATATTGCTCCAATTCCATGACACCTAGCTTTGGATGTGGTAAATTTTGCTGGAGCAAATCTTCATTTTAGTCTCTTCTCTCCACCAAAATTCCATTCTCCTACTCCCCCTCTCAACTTCTGGACTTTTTCTAAAGCTTGGATCATCATCTTTGTAAGTTATTTCATCAAGAAGTAGGTCATATAACTTTATGTAATACTATCTTGTTGCTGCTGAAAGTTACACCTTAAACTTAGGTATGTGCTGGATGTTTGGAAGCTTGGTTTAGCTAGATTCTTGGAGTTAAATTTGAAGTTTAGTAAGGTAAGGGAATTATAAAGTTGGTATCCTGTGATAACATGCGTTGTTTGATGTTTGATATGGATCAACTGTCCATTAAAATGGGAAAGAATTGAGGTTTGATACATGCTGGAAACTGGTTTGGATGAGTAGTTCTACTGGACAAGTTTCGGTATTTTATCCATATCTTGCTCTGTAGGTATCCAAATTAGATGAATTTAAATTCTCATTAAACTAGAAACTTATATCTACAATTTTCATGAGTCGTAGAATTTTATTTCTATCATTAAGTGTGTCAAAAGTTGGCTTGAAGTTGAGTATCTGGAATCTGTCACTGTCTGTGAACAGTCTGTAGTCATTTGGGGATAATTTTCAAACTACTGAACCAAATTGCATAAACTTGGTGTCAGTAGAAACTTAAGACATAATGGAAAAACATTTTAGAAGAATATTTTGCCTAAATCTTTCATGTTCATTGTCAAATGGACCATGTAACATTTACCCGAAAGTCTGTTTTGGGGAAAAGCTGGAAGAAAATGATGAAGTATGTGTTTTCACTGAACTTGCTTTGGTATTTCGATTATAATTTGAACTGAGAATCTCAAAATGAGTTGGTTCTTGATTCAGAGTAAACTAGAGACATATTTCTACAACTTTATTGAAGAAGGCGAATTTTAATTCTGTCTCTAAAATTTTCAAAATTTGACATGAAATTGAGTCTTGGCTTAAGCTGTAGCACTACCAGGGATAGAAATCATATCCTGTGGTTTTTGAATAAACTGTATAGATGTAGGCTGCATTAGACTGAGGTGTCTTCACCAAAGTTGAATATTATTATCTTATCTTTAAATTGGTATAAAGTTTGTAATTTTTGGATATTGGAATTGAGAGTTATGAGGTGTACAATTTGGAGGGATGATCATGTATTAGTCAAAATTTCAAATGTACACAATTTGTGGTATTTTGAGCATAACTCATTGAATACTAAACCAAATTAGATGAACTTGGTATCATTGGAAACCTAAGATAAGGAGAGAAAACTTTCTAGAAGGAAGTATTACCTAATTACCTTACCTTCCTGACAAGAATAATTGAGAAAAGTGGACCCAAAGGTGGATTATGAAATAAATTTGGATTGAGGGATTGAGTATGATTTCGCATGATTGAGAATGTGACAAGATTAAGGATAAGAAACCCGGAATTTGTCATAAACATGCAT
>JANIIA010073841.1:0-10329 GCA_027478495.1 Erythroxylum alaternifolium
ATGAGCATGAGATGTGTTTTCCTAATTTCTCCGATTGATCTCACGTGTACCCGTTTCTATGGTTCAACCCGTTATATGGAAACGGAATGTTGCATTTACTTCCGAATTGTGCCTAAAATCACATATAAGTCAAACTAAGTATCTTAAGTAATTTCACATCAATAATCACTAAGTTTTATGGAATAATTTCATAATCAATTAAGCACCTATCAATTTCCCACACATAGCTTTCGACCGTCCTCAGGTAAACATTAAAATTAAGCTCAAAGACCCAAAAACATTTCCAAGAACACATAATCATAAACAAAGATGGGCAAATTTCAAAAATCATAGCAAGAACTTAACATTCCAAGCTTTTACTCATTATTAATCAACATTCAACACCTTTAAAAATCGAGCAATCTAATGGTATACTTGGAAAATATGTTTAACTAAAATATATCCATGGGTACACTTAATACCATTCATGATCATGAGAATCCATAACTTTGCATATCATTTCATTTCTCAACCACTAAAATTCACATGAAAAATTATAGATCAAAGGAATTTTCAAGGATATATTGTGGGCAAAGGTAAGGTGAGATGTATTTGGGTCAAGTAGCATGAAAGCCATTAAAGCTAGTGAAACAAAAGTAACACTCAATATACTATCAAGTGCAAAAACCAGCATTCACTCACATTTGTGTACATCAACTATGTTGCATCAATAAACAATTTTCACAACTCAAACTCGAGCTCTTATGCACAAACCACATCAAGTATATACCAATCTGAAGGGATCACTCATACAATTAAGGATAATACATTGAAATCACAAAGAGTGATCCTTCCAAGCCAACATCTACCTCATATTCAACATACTCAAATAACCCATTCAGTACAACTTTGGGAGGATGCATTAAATATGAATAACCTTACAAACTAAATATGCACTTCCTCCTTGATACATTTATTTAAACATTTTTTCTTTTTTTTGTTTTTCTTTTCTCTTTGGTTTTTCTTTTCATTTGTCTTATAAAAATTAAAATAAACTACATCAATATGGGAATTTCAATGATAAGACATAAAATAACATCCTAACATTATAACCAACCCACACATATGCATACCCCCACACTTTGAATTTTGTACGTCCACAGACTCAAAATCAACGAATGTTCCACTAGCTTTAAGGCTTGGGGAGGACATTTGGTTAGGTTAAAGCATGCAATGTGGCTAATACACAAAGAAAAGGAAAATAAAGCTCAAAGGGGCTTATCAAAAAGGAAAATCATATAATGGCTAGGCTATTTGGCTAATGTAGTTTAGAAAAGCAAAGAATGCCTAATCATATCCATGTTAATGCATGCGATGAAAATGTGGTCTCAAATAGAACGTCATTGGCAAAATTAAGATGTACATGTCATAAAGGTCACACATTATCAAAAGACAATGATACTGATATAAATATGTTAGCATAATAAGGCTCAAAATCTCACCGGCTTTGTCTACCACTAGTCAGTACTCTTTTAAAGATAATGCACATTGACCAATCATAAGAGTAAAAGTATATGCTAAAGTTGCTATCAAATTCTCTAGTCAACTCATTCTCTAATCATAACTATATTGTAACAACCCACTCCCATCTAACATATGTCTATATGCCCCTCAGATGTACATGCACATGTCAGATAGAAATGGCGTGCTAACTATTTCGTTTTTAATACATTGCATAGCATCATGATTAAATCATAACTAACATAATGTTTAAAATCCCAAAATTTCCTCATTTCATTTCATAAACCCTAATTTACAATGTAGCATTATATCCATCATCCATGTTTATACAATATCAACCGATCAGAGTCCGTAGCTCTGTCTACAAAGTATGCTACATATATGAGGAAGCAACAAAAGTTAAGACTAATCCTTCAGTCCCAGCTGACCGACCTTTGAGCTATGTATCCTATCCAAAAGTTGTACAAAATCTCTTCTAAGCAATCTTAGAAGCTAAGTCATCGCTCTCTCGAACTTGAAAATGTCAACGTTGCAATTTGGTTGAGTTTTGTGAACTCAATTCATGTAACACAACAATTCATGTTGTCAAATAATTCACATAATCTTGATTATCATCAAGTAATATCACGAAACACTTTGCTCACAATTGTCACATTTAAAAAATCCATACAATTCATCATTTCATTACGATCATGTAGAAAATATTCATCGATAAGCTTTCACATATTTCATACAAGAAAAGCCCTTAAAACATTGCAATCGCTCAATTTATTCATATCATATGTGTATGCAATGTTTATAAGACTCAAATTCATTTATTATGTTGATGTGACCGAGTGCCTTTTTCACTGTCTTGTATCTGTTGTGGATACCTAGCTCATTCATACTATCCCTTATCTGTTGGGGATACAGGGCTCATTATACATATTGAGCTATAGGTTCTTACCACAGATGTTTAAACTTTAAGCTTTTTTTCACTAGCGACTCTGGTCATAACTATCTTTATATTTTAGGCATTCATGGAATAAAATGCATTACACATATTCAATCATCATATTTAGTCCATTGTATTCACATTCACTTTCTCATTCACACTGGTCATTGGACTTGATCTGACATTTAACATATAGGTAGAGAAAACATTTATTCAATCACATTCACATTCAAGGAACACTTCCAATGTGTTATTCATGCATCAAATGCATCTGTCATTTTATATCCGAAAATCAGTACACATACATCACATATCAATTCAATTCATAATCAAACAAACAATCAAGGTGAGACCATCTTAGGTTACTCACAGTTGCTCGCTTTAGCTTATTGCCTTGAAGTCCCGGCAATATCTGGAAGCAGTAGCTCAATATGCTCTTCTGTATGCAATCCTATACATTTTCACATTACTACATTGCACTTTCAGATGAATAAGCACATTTATAAATGTATCATGTGTTATGCGTGATCAATGACAAATTCTTGTGTATGTTTCTTTAATACTCTTTATAAACAATTTACAATACCTTCCAAGCATTCTTTACTCCAAAATACACTTTACTTATATTAGTCCTTTCATTCAACGTTGATTAAATTCATTTAAGCTCTTATTTAAACCGTAATACCTCATATGGAAATACCCTAGCATTGGTTGGTTCAAACTTCACACAAAAGATAACTCTTTTTCTCTATAAGTTTGACCACAATCGTGGTGTCCCAGCGACAATCATGACAGAAACATTTTCTAGCTGAGCCACAATCATGCTATAAGGGCCACGATCATGACATAAACTTTATTTTTTCAAACCGTGATCGTAGGATAAGAGCCACGATCGTGTCATGCATTTTTCTTCCTTCATCCACATAAATTTAACACTTCTACAAACATCAATTTTACTCCAAATTTTCCAGAATTCATACACACGTTAATGCAATTTCATTTCATACTAATTCAATGGCCAAATTGATTGCATTAAACTCTCAAACCTCTACTCATTTAATTCAATATTTCCTACCTAATCTCTTCATTCATGAAATCCTATTCTTTTTCCATAATTTCTCATTCATAATGCATCAAATAATTTATTCACTAAGTTATATCCTTATTTTAAGCCCAAATGAAGTCCAAAAGCATCATAATTATACATTTCATCCTTAATTGGTTCAACCATTGCATAATCAAAACATTTCCATGCAAAATCATTACCCATGATCATGCCATCCCCTGGCCACGATCGTGACAGAAACTAATCTCCCATTTATCCTACAGTTTTCTAGTTTTTCTCAATACAGATTTTTAGGTCGGTTTTTTATAACCGTTATGACCTAGAAAATGAGGTATTTAGGTAACACATTCTTCTAATAAAATGTTCCTATATGTATTAACTTTCTAATGACATCAAATTAATGCATTTTGGTTCATTATTATGCAAGTTATAACCAAAATACTACAGACTATTCTCATACCATAACAACACACATTTCTCAACTTCAAGCCAAATTTTAAGCCTTAAAGATAGAATTCAAATTCAATTCCTTCATCCAAATTGTAGCAACATGTCTTTAGTTTCATCTAAATCAAAATCCATCCAATTTAGACAACTACAGATCAAGATATGGCTAAAATACAGATGCATGTTCAGTAAAAACACTCCATAAAACATACTCCAGCACACTTCAATGCCAAAATTCTATCATTTCTCTATCTTTTCAAGTTGATGATTTCTTCAGTTATACCTCAATTTCAATTCAGTATTCTCTATTCATAATTCAAGAATTCAAGAATAATCACAACCCAAAAACATAACCTATTTCCATACTTTTCTATAACACATTTTCTACACTTCATTAATCTTCTTTTAAGTCCAATTATCATAATCCTCTATCACACCTTTTGCACATTTTTTCTGTGCTTCTATCACCAAAATTGCTTCTTCTTACACCACTCATGCATGCATCAATCCACAAGCGTGAAAACATTATCTCTTTAGCATTTATCATTATTATTACCATGAAAATGAAAGCACAACTTACTTGGTTCAGCAAAATTTCAGAAGTTAAGAGTGGAAATAAGAGATTTTGGTGGATGGAGAAAAACAAGAATAAAGAGAAATAATCAAATTATAGAGTGAAGTGTTTACTTCGCAAAGTGTAATATTGATGTATTAATCAAAAGCCAAATACATAGTAATGAATAAGCTAGGTGTTTCGGTGATGGATAAATAAAGAGAGAGTTTCAGTGGTGAACATGTAGAAACTTTCTTTCAATACAGAAATTCCTAAGGGACTAGGTGTCTTAATTATGTCTTGACACATGTCACCAATGCATGTCTCCCATTTGTCCTCAATGTAAAGCTACCAAATGTCACACTTCTAATTGTCTCTTATTTCCACATTTTTTCTAGTCCAACCCTAAATTTTCAGAAAATTTTGAAATGTCTGAAATGTCACCAAAAATGCTAAATCAATTTTAATACATACCAATTCAATTTTTATGACAAATAATCCATAACTCACATTTTAATCGCATTAAAATCACTTATACCAGGAAAATTTCAATGAATATATGTACAATTATTTTAATGAGTATCAACATTATTCACATATATGAGTATGTCATATGATGCATGAAATGTACTTCTAAATTCTCAATAAACTCTTGTGTACAATATCAATGGGTTCTAACCCTGATCATGGGATAATGGGATGTTACATATATAGTCCTAGAAGCAATAGAAAATGAGAAAATGTTAGTTTTGTTGTTTTATTCTTTCTCTCATTTTGATTGAAAACTTAAAAGAAGAAAAAAACAAATTCAAAAACACATATGCATAAAAGAATAATGCGGAATGTAAAGAAAAGAAATTTACTTCCCTTGGGTTGCCTCCCAAGAAGCACCTTTGTTTAGGGTCATTAGCTCGACTCAATGTTTTCCCCTTATGTGATAAAATTGTGATCTTCAGGTGTCACATGCGGCTCTTCCATGTGAGGTTATTCAGGATAGGGTCCCAGTTGATGATCCATCATATTCAGCGTCTTCCTCATCCTCAGACTCTCGATCTCTACTGAGTTCCCACATACTGGAAATATCTCGAATGTCTCTTTACATTTTTCTTCCTTGTTTAATTCCTCTAACCTGCTAAGTAAAAGTAAAGAGTCATTCTTAACAATAAAATGGAACTCGGTATTTACCTCCGAGTTAAAACATATAACTTTTTCTTCCTTAAGCTGCTCCTCAACTTCTTCCACACAAGCAATTCCTTGAGTAAAGTTCTCAAAATTCTCAAGCTCTTATCACTTTGTAAAATTTCTGAACTTACACCCATAGGGTATGCCTTGGGTTGATATGACTACTCCTTTTCCATTTATGATTCTAAGCATTCGATCCTCGCTGTCATTTCATCCATTTAGCTTAACAAGTTCTGGTTTCTAGACATTATATGCCTCATTTCCTACTGGAACTGTTGCAACTGTTGTTGTAGGTTCTATTGAAATTAGAGATTGTTAGCAATCATAACAGTCATCAATTCTTCCAAAGATGTTCCAGAGTTTTGTTAGCTCTCCAAATTTTGGAAATTGGACTAAGATTGCCTTTCATCTTGTTGGAATTGTATGGTATTTTGTTGAAGTTATTGCATACTCTCTTGAAGCTATTGTATACCCTGTTGAAATTGAAGATGGCTAGTATTATAGGTCTTGATATAGTCTTTTAGAGGCATACTTGAGTTGTGACAAGAAGCTTTTAGTCCACACAGGAATTTTTGTGTGTCCTACAAACTATCATCGAAGTAATTTTGATGGTTATCCTGTCCATAACCAAAGTTAGGTTGATCAGTCCAACCTTGATTATAAGATTGAGAATAAGAGTTATAAAAGAAATTACTTCTATTCATGTCATTTTTTTCATAAATACCAAATAAAAAGTGAAAAGATCAAAAAATAAGTTAAAAGAAATTAATTAAAAACAAATATGTACAAAACACCAATTAAAATCACAAACAAAACTAAAACACCACACGCCCCAGAAACAGCACTAAAATTTATAGCACGTTATAACCCTAGTCAAAACAAACTACACTACTACTATAACAGTGGTGAGTCTAGGTTGATCCCACAGAGAGTGTGTGTAAAGTATATGAAATGAAATTAATCGATGTTTAGGTTTAGGGGGTTTTGGTTTTAGAAATAAGAAAATAAAATAAAGCTAAAATAACTAACAAAAGTAATCTAAAGAAAACATGTAAAAATGATAAAAGAGGAGAATTTGGAGGGGACCGAGTTCTTTGGCTCAATCTCAGCCTACACCCTAATTAAACATTTTTTATGATTTGTTGTTCTCAAACCTCTCTTAAAGGCTATTAATCATCGGATAATAATTAACTCAAGTTTTCCCTTAGGTAGTGTTTAATCAATATATGATCGTTAATTAAACCTAACTACTAAATAACCTAGGATATGATCTCTATATTCAATTAGGCAGTAGCATTATGAATTAGGAAAACCATTTAATTAAGGCAAAAACCATATACAATGCGTCATTTAACCTAGGTTATGTTATCCCTAATGATTACGAATCATTAATCGCTACACGTGAATTTCAAATATAACAATCACAGATTATATCAAAATTCTAGAAATGGGTTTATAAATAAACAATCCAATGAATGCATTCAAATAATCTTTTCATAGTACCCAATGTGTTCATACATAAATAATTGAACAATAATAAGAATACGATTATCCATACACAAAACCCAAAACAATTAACGTAGGATAACACAATCAATTTCTAAAGAGAGAAAGAAACAACTAAAATAAAGAAAGAGTGCTTAACCGATTCATTGATGTTAATGTTGCCTTCAAACTGGTCTCGGAAAGCTACCCCTCTATAGGTCTCCTCATGGTAGAGAGCTTACCTCCATCTTCGTGCTCTCCTGAAGCTCCCAAAGTTCCCACTTAATTCAGCCCCAAAAAACCCACCGAAGAACCTTTCTCACTCTCGCTACTGTACCTCCTACACTACTGTTCTGATTTTCTAACTAATTATTAGTCCACTTTACTGTTCATATATTTAAAATTGGCACGACCCGCCTTTTGCACCGTGTTGGCACTAAGGAATCGGTAGGCTTAATGCCACCAAAACCTGTAGTAAGCCTAACTTTTCTATAATCTACTGAAAATTTGGCGTGACCCATTCGTTTGTCTGATCAATTATCCATATACCTGATTAACAATTTTGAATGAAGTAAGGATCTAAATTTGTAATTCTAACATACATTATCCACTTATAATCTGTCAATCTATAATCATCTTATATCATCAACTGACATCATTCTCAATAACATAGCATATCCATACATGTATGATGTATATATGATTATGACAAACCATAGAGCAGTTATAAGCATTTGCAATTGACATCATGCCAAAAAAAAATAATTTTCTGTTTATCTAGGTGAGTCTCAAAAGGCTTGGATTTCTGTCTCGTATGATCTATTAATCCCCTGAAATGATAATAGTGAGAGGTGAGGCTACAACACGACTCAGTGAGATATAAACATGCTACCATGAGGCTATCATTACAAGAAAATCATGGAATAGCGTCAGAACTTTTTTGACGGAAAGAAAATTGATGCTATTTATCGACAGAACAGTACTGTCCATTGGTAAATAAGCTATACTGTTTATATATAGCGACGGAACTATATATCCGTCGGCAATACTGGAGGGAAAGAATTTGACACAAAATCTCTGACGACATATAGCGACGACATAACCTACGGCATCAGAATAAATTGCGGGAATGGTTCCCGCAATTTAATTGCTTCAGATAGATACCGACGGACATGATTCTGTCAGAAATTTACCGACAGCAAGAGACAACACCGTCGGTAACAATTGTATGAATAAAATTTATTAGTTTAAATACCAACGAAATATAAATTCTGTCGGTAACTGTCTGCTATTTGATGAACCAAACTTCGTCGTTTGGTTGAAGACGTGGCAGTAAAACTTGAATCACCGACGGAATACACCGAGTATTTTGTCAGTGATTCATCAGTTTTAACACAAACACATGGCAGGTGTTTCATTAATTGTACCGACGGACTGAGTTTTTTCGTCGCAAAAAGAGCGGTAAATGCAGGCGGTCAAGTGATTTGGAAATTCAAATACCGACGGACTTTATATTCCATCAGTAAATATCGACAATTTGAGTCATTGTTTGGTTGAAGACGAGGCGGTGAATCACCGATGGGTCGGTGATTAATACCGATGAACTGGGGTTCTATCGCAAAAAGAGCGGTAACCGCAAGCGGTCAAGTTGATTTGGAAATACAAATACTGACAAAATTTATATTCCGTCGGCAAATGTCGGCAATTTTTATCGTCGTTTTGTTAAAGACGATGACGTAAACCCTAAATTACCGACGAAATTTACCTCGCACTGCCCCGCCAGTATTACCGACGAAAAGAAAATTGACTCTATTTATCGACAAAACAGTACTGCCCGTCGGTAAATAAGCTATACTGTTTATATATAGCGACGGAACTATATATCTGTCGGCAATACTGGAGGGAAAGAATTTGACACAAAATCTCCGACGACATATAGTGACGACATAACCTACGGCGTCAGAATAAATTGCGGGAACAGTTCCTGTAATTTAATTGCTTCAGATAGATACCGATAGACATGATAAACCAAACGTCGGCTATTTGATAAACCAAACGTCGTCTATTTGATAAACCAAACGTCGTCGTTTGGTTGAAGACGAGGTAGTAAAACTTGAATCACCGACGGAATACACCGACGAAATATGTATTTTGTTAGTTATTCATCAATTTTAACACGAACACATGGCAGGCGTTTCATTAATTTTATCGACGGACTGAGTTTTTTTGTTGCAAAAAGAGGGGTAAACGCAGGCGATCAAGTGATTTAGAAATTCAAATACCGATGGACTTTATATTCCATCAATAAATGTCAATAATTTGTGTCATCGTTTGATTGAAGACGAGGCGGTAAAACCTGAATCACCGATGGAATAAGTATTTTGTCGGTGATTAATACTGACGGACTGGGTTTCTGTCGCAAAAAGAGCGGTAACCGCAGGCGATCAAGTTGATTTGGAAATACAAATACCAACAGAATTTATATTCCATCGGTAAATGTCGGCAATTTGCGTCGTCGTTTTGTTAAAGACAATGAGGTAAACCCTAAATTATAAATTACCGACGGAATTTAGGGTTTACCTCGACGATTGCCCTCTATTTTTCGACGCCCTCTCTTGCATTTTCTAGCCATTTTTTGACTATTTTCATACACTCTGTGCGTTGTTTGAGGTAAGCTCTCTAATGGGTGTGTTATTTCTGCAAAAAAAAGGATGTTTTTAGTGTTAACCGTGAGTGTTTGGCGATGAAATATTGGTTGATTATTGCTGTTGTTTGCAGTTTTTCGTGTAATTATTGGTTTATTTGTTGTTTATATGTGTTATTGTTGGTATATAATGGAAAAATGCACTTAATTTGTGGTTTGATTGAGATCATACATATTGCTTATAAGGTGTTCGATAAAATGCCTTTTATGATGTTTGAAATGTTTTTCTGTAATTATTGTGTGAATTTGAGAATTTGAATGCTTAATTTCGATAAAATGCTTAGTTTAAAGTTTAAATTTATCGAATTTAACATTTAAGTGTGAATTTTTAATTTATTATTCTAATTCAAATATTATTATTACTACGTTTATTTTAATAAATATAATAATGATTCTTTGATGATTAATTATTATTGTTCTTATTATTATTAAATTTGTTATTCTTATTTCATTTATTA
>JANIIA010073852.1:0-10328 GCA_027478495.1 Erythroxylum alaternifolium
GGATTTCAGACACCTAGTCTCACGGTTAGTCCTTTCTGCCACTGTTTACTTTCTATGGTATGAGAGGAATAACCGCACCTTCAGTAGACGACACAGATTGCCCACCGATATTGTGCAGGACATCTCAGAGGTTATCCGTTTTCGGCTTCTTGGTCTCGAGTCTCGTTACCAGATACCCGTCCTCCAACGACTTATCTGGAAACTCCCCCCATAGATCTATTTGTTTGTATTGTTTTGTTACGGGCCTCCTGTGACCATTTCATATGATTGTTTTTGTTAAGAGTCACCTGTGACCTTGTTTCTCTCGCTTGATTGTACATATTGAATCTTTTTCCCTCTTTATTAATACACATGTTACTTTCTTCAAAAAAAAGTTTTAGGGTTTAGGTTTTAGGGTTTAGGGTTTAGGATTTCAGGTTTAGGGTTTAGGGTTTAAGGTTTTAGAGTTTAGGGTTTAGGGTTAGGGTTTTAGGGTTTAGGGTTTAGGGTTTAGGGGGTTTAGGGTTTAGGGTAGGGTAGGGACGGAGGAGGAGCGTTTTCTTGAAAAAAAATTTCTCTAAACTTTCTACAGTCAACATGACCCAGAAATCGAGGAAACGATCTCCGGCAACCGGCAACCGGCAACCGGCAACTGCCAGCAGTTGCCGGTAAACCACCGGATAACTGCCGCACCAGTCGCTGCCAATTCACCGCTGGCAACCGTAGCAATCATCGAAATTTCAGTTGAACATCTCCTTCTGCCACAAACCACACCAATCAACTCGCCATCTCCTGATCTACACAACCCTCCACTTGCTTTACCTATTGGAACAACCCACAACCTACAAAACCTGAATGAAAAACCACCCACCGCTGTCCCCAAACCAACCACCCCCAAACCGACCACAGCCACCGCAACAACCCCACCACCACGGCACCCTACCTGCAACAAACAACAATACCCAAACCTTACGAATTATAATGTTTCAATAAATGATGGTTTTGTTAGAGATGGGATGAAGGTAACAATTTTTTCTCTTGCTTGTTAAAGAAAAATAGTTTCATAGATAATCGCATTCTTTAACACATGCACTTAGTGTCGGGCTTTATTTTTAAGTTTAGAGTTTAAGGTTTAGAGTTTTCTGGTATTAGTTTTAAGGTTTAGGTTTTAAAGTTTAGGGCATCGGGTTTAAACATTAGGATTTAGGATTTATTGTTTAGGATTAAAGTTTAAGGTTTAAATTATAGGTTACAGGTTATAGGTTATAGGTGATAGATATTAGGATTTAGGATTTAGGTTAACGCATGTGCTTAGTGTTGGGTTTTATTTTTTAGTTTACGATTTATGGTTTAGAGTTTTATAGTTTAGGTTTTAAGGTTTAGTTTTTATAGTTTAATGCCTTGGGTTTAGATATTAAGATTTAGGATTAAAGCTTAAGGTTTAAGTTATAGGTTATAAGTTATAGGATATAGGTGATAGGTATTAGGATTTAGGATTTAGGATTAAGGGTCAAAGTTTAGGTATTAGGGTTTAGAGTTTAGGTCTTAGCATATGGGATATAGGATATAGGATATAGGATTTATGATTTATGATTTAGTATTTAAATTTAAAGTTTAGGAGTAAGGTGTTTTGTACCTTTTTTCTGTATGTTGCAAATACTATTTTGATATGATTATGTTCATTCATGACTTATTCATAATTTTTCCTATTTCTGTCATAATGCATGCTTATACTTGGTATAATCTTTAATTTTTGAAGTTCATAAACATTTGTTTCCTTCTTATTTGTCAACATCGAGCACAAGTGGAGGTGTTCTTTGTACAGTCAGAGGTGTTGCAAGCTCAATTGCCAAAAATCTTGTCCAACAACTCCAAGGCTTTGAGTGAGTGTAACTATTGTCTTTTACTACAGAGAACCTTTACTTGTCTATTGTAATTTTTTCTTGATGCAGTTTTTTGCAAAAAATGACTCCAGTGATGATAGGAATGGATTGATTTGATGGTTTTAATTGAGGTGAGTTGAAGGTAACCATTATTTGTTTTGCTTGTTGAAGAAAAATTGATTGTCAAATAATTGCATTCCTTAACTCATGAACTTAGTGTCAGGTTTTATTTTTAAGTTTAGGGTTTAACAGTATAGTATTTAAGGTTTAGGTTTTATAGCTTAAGTCTTAGGGTTTAGATATTAGAATTTAGGATTAAAGTCTAAGGTTTAAGTTATAGGTTATAAGTTTCTAGGTATTAGGGTTTAGGATTTAGGATTAGAGTTTAAGGTTCAAGGTTTAAGGTTTTGGTTTCAGGTTTACGTTTTAGGATATATGATTTAATATTTATTACTTAAGTTTAAGATTTAAGATATAGGGGTTTTGTTAAGTGCATGTTGCAAAATTTATTTTGATTTGATTTTGTGTATTCTTGACTTAATTCATATTTTTTCCTATTTTTGTCGTAATGCGTACTTATACTTTGTATAATTTTTAATCTGTGAAGTTTATATTTTTTCTTTCTTTATTTTTGAACATCGAGCACAAGCGGAGGTGTTCTAAGCACGGCGAGAGATGTTGCAAGCATAATTTCCAAAAATCTAATCCAACAACTCTAAGGCTTTCGGTAAGTATAACTATTGTATTTTAGTACAAGGAGACCTTTTACTTATATGTTGTAATTATTTATTACCATAGATTTTTTGCAGAAAATGACTGGTGATGATGGGAATGGATTGATTTGATGGTTTTGGTAGAGATGGGATGAAGGTAACAAGTTTTTCTCTTCCTTGTTAAAGAAAAATTGTTTTGTAGATATTCACATTTCTTAACACATGCACTTAGTGTCGGGCTTTATTTTTAAATTTAGAGTTTTTTAGTATTAGTTTTAAGGTTTAGGTTTTAACGTTTAGGGCATAAGGTTTAAATATTAGGATTTAGGATTTATTGTTTAGGATTAAAGTTTAAGGTTTAAATTATAGGTTATAGGTTATAGGTGACAGGTATTAGGATTTAGGATTTAGTTTAACGCATGCGTTTAGTGTTGGGTTTTATATTTTAGTTTACGCTTTATGGTTTAGAGTTTATAGTTTAGGTTTTAAGGTTTAGTTTATATAGTTTAAGGCCTAGGGTTTAGATATTAAGATTTAGGATTTAGTGTTTAGGATTAAAGCTTAAGGTTTAAGTTATAGGTTATAAGATATAGGTGATAGGTGATAGGTATTAGGATTTAGGATTTAAGATTAAGGGTCAAAGTTTAGGTTTTAGGGTTTAGAGTTTAGGTATTAGCATATGGGATATAGGATATAGGATATAGGATATAGGATTTATGATTTAGTATTTAAATTTAAGGTTTAGGAGTAAGGTGTTTTATATCTTTTTTCTGTATGTTGCAAATATTATTTTGATATGATTATGTGTATTCATGAATTATTCATAATTTTTCCTATTTTTGTTATAATACATGCTTATACTTGGTATAATCTTTAATTTTTGAAGTTCACAAACATTTGTTTCCTTCTTATTTGTCAACATCGAGCACAAGTGGAGGTGTTCTTTATACAATCAGAGGTGTTGCAAGCTCAATTGCCAAAAATCTTATCCAACAACTCCAAGGATTTGAGTGAGTATAACTATTGTCTCTTACTGCAGAGAACCTTTACTTGTATATTGTAATTTTTTCTTGATACATTTGTTTTTGCAAAAAATGACTCCAGTGATAATGGGAATGGATTGATTTGATGGTTTTAATTGAGGTGAGTTAAAGGTAACCACTATTTGTCTTGCTTGTTGAAGAAAAATTGATTCTCAAATAATTGTATTCCTTAACGCATGCACTTAGTGTCGGGTTTTATTTTTAAGTTTAGGGTTTAACAGTATAGGTTTTAAGGTTTAGGTTTTATAGCTTAAGTCTTAAGGTTTAGATATTAGAATTTAGGATTAAAGTCTAAGGTTTAAGTTATAGCTTATGGGTTTCTAGGTATTAGGATTTAGGATTTAGGATCTAGGATCTAGGATCAAGGTTCAAGGTTCCAGGTTTTGGTTTTAGATTTAGAGTTTAGGTTTTTTATTTTAGGATTTAGGTTATATGATTTAATATTTAGTATTTAATTTTAAGTTTAAGATATATGTGTTTTGTTAAGTGCATGTTGCAAATTTTATTTTGATATGATTTTTTGTATTCTTGACTTAATTCACATTTTTCCTATTTTTGTCATAATGCATGCTTATACTTTGTATAATTTTTAATTTCTGAAGTTTATAATTTTTTTCCTTCTTCATTTTTAAACATCGAGCACAAGCGGAGGTGTTCTAAGCACAGTGAGAGATGTTGCAAGCATAATTGCCAAAAATCTAATCCAACAACTCTAAGGCTTTCGGTAAGTATAACTATTGTATTTTAGTATAAGGAGACCTTTTACTTGTATGTTGTAATTATTTATTGCCATAGTTTTTTTTTTGCTGAAAACGATCCAGTGATGATGGAAATGGATTGATTTGATGGTTTTGATAGAGATGGGATGAAGGTAACAATTTTTTCTCTTACTTGTTAAAGAAAAATTATTTCATAGATAATCGCATTCCTTAACACATGCACTTAGTGTTTGGCTTTATTTTTAAGTTTAGAGTTTTTAGTATTAGTTTGAAGGTTTAGGTTTTAAAGTTTAGGTTATAGGTTATAGGTGATAGGTTATAGGATTTAGGATTTAGGTTAACGCATGCGTTTAGTGTTGGGTTTTATTTTTTAGTTTACGATTTATGGTTTAGAGTTTTATAGTTTAGGTTTTAAGGTTTAGTTTTTATAGTTTAATGCCTTGGGTTTAGATATTAAGATTTAGGATTAAAGCTTAAGGTTTAAGTTATAGGTTATAAGTTATAGGATATAGGTGATAGGTATTAGGATTTAGGATTTAGGATTAAGGGTCAAAGTTTAGGTATTAGGGTTTAGAGTTTAGGTCTTAGCATATGGGATATAGGATATAGGATATAGGATTTATGATTTATGATTTAGTATTTAAATTTAAAGTTTAGGAGTAAGGTGTTTTGTACCTTTTTTCTGTATGTTGCAAATACTATTTTGATATGATTATGTTCATTCATGACTTATTCATAATTTTTCCTATTTCTGTCATAATGCATGCTTATACTTGGTATAATCTTTAATTTTTGAAGTTCATAAACATTTGTTTCCTTCTTATTTGTCAACATCGAGCACAAGTGGAGGTGTTCTTTGTACAGTCAGAGGTGTTGCAAGCTCAATTGCCAAAAATCTTGTCCAACAACTCCAAGGCTTTGAGTGAGTGTAACTATTGTCTTTTACTACAGAGAACCTTTACTTGTCTATTGTAATTTTTTCTTGATGCAGTTTTTTGCAAAAAATGACTCCAGTGATGATAGGAATGGATTGATTTGATGGTTTTAATTGAGGTGAGTTGAAGGTAACCATTATTTGTTTTGCTTGTTGAAGAAAAATTGATTGTCAAATAATTGCATTCCTTAACTCATGAACTTAGTGTCAGGTTTTATTTTTAAGTTTAGGGTTTAACAGTATAGTATTTAAGGTTTAGGTTTTATAGCTTAAGTCTTAGGGTTTAGATATTAGAATTTAGGATTAAAGTCTAAGGTTTAAGTTATAGGTTATAAGTTTCTAGGTATTAGGGTTTAGGATTTAGGATTAGAGTTTAAGGTTCAAGGTTTAAGGTTTTGGTTTCAGGTTTACGTTTTAGGATATATGATTTAATATTTATTACTTAAGTTTAAGATTTAAGATATAGGGGTTTTGTTAAGTGCATGTTGCAAAATTTATTTTGATTTGATTTTGTGTATTCTTGACTTAATTCATATTTTTTCCTATTTTTGTCGTAATGCGTACTTATACTTTGTATAATTTTTAATCTGTGAAGTTTATATTTTTTCTTTCTTTATTTTTGAACATCGAGCACAAGCGGAGGTGTTCTAAGCACGGCGAGAGATGTTGCAAGCATAATTTCCAAAAATCTAATCCAACAACTCTAAGGCTTTCGGTAAGTATAACTATTGTATTTTAGTACAAGGAGACCTTTTACTTATATGTTGTAATTATTTATTACCATAGATTTTTTGCAGAAAATGACTGGTGATGATGGGAATGGATTGATTTGATGGTTTTGGTAGAGATGGGATGAAGGTAACAAGTTTTTCTCTTCCTTGTTAAAGAAAAATTGTTTTGTAGATATTCACATTTCTTAACACATGCACTTAGTGTCGGGCTTTATTTTTAAATTTAGAGTTTTTTAGTATTAGTTTTAAGGTTTAGGTTTTAACGTTTAGGGCATAAGGTTTAAATATTAGGATTTAGGATTTATTGTTTAGGATTAAAGTTTAAGGTTTAAATTATAGGTTATAGGTTATAGGTGACAGGTATTAGGATTTAGGATTTAGTTTAACGCATGCGTTTAGTGTTGGGTTTTATATTTTAGTTTACGCTTTATGGTTTAGAGTTTATAGTTTAGGTTTTAAGGTTTAGTTTATATAGTTTAAGGCCTAGGGTTTAGATATTAAGATTTAGGATTTAGTGTTTAGGATTAAAGCTTAAGGTTTAAGTTATAGGTTATAAGATATAGGTGATAGGTGATAGGTATTAGGATTTAGGATTTAAGATTAAGGGTCAAAGTTTAGGTTTTAGGGTTTAGAGTTTAGGTATTAGCATATGGGATATAGGATATAGGATATAGGATATAGGATTTATGATTTAGTATTTAAATTTAAGGTTTAGGAGTAAGGTGTTTTATATCTTTTTTCTGTATGTTGCAAATATTATTTTGATATGATTATGTGTATTCATGAATTATTCATAATTTTTCCTATTTTTGTTATAATACATGCTTATACTTGGTATAATCTTTAATTTTTGAAGTTCACAAACATTTGTTTCCTTCTTATTTGTCAACATCGAGCACAAGTGGAGGTGTTCTTTATACAATCAGAGGTGTTGCAAGCTCAATTGCCAAAAATCTTATCCAACAACTCCAAGGATTTGAGTGAGTATAACTATTGTCTCTTACTGCAGAGAACCTTTACTTGTATATTGTAATTTTTTCTTGATACATTTGTTTTTGCAAAAAATGACTCCAGTGATAATGGGAATGGATTGATTTGATGGTTTTAATTGAGGTGAGTTAAAGGTAACCACTATTTGTCTTGCTTGTTGAAGAAAAATTGATTCTCAAATAATTGTATTCCTTAACGCATGCACTTAGTGTCGGGTTTTATTTTTAAGTTTAGGGTTTAACAGTATAGGTTTTAAGGTTTAGGTTTTATAGCTTAAGGCTTAGGGTTTAGATATTAGAATTTAGGATTAATTTTTAGGATTAAAATCTAAGGTTTAAGTTATAGCTTATAGGTCCTAGGTATTAGGATTTAGGATTTAGGATCAAGGTTCAAGGTTCCAAGTTTTGGTTTTAGATTTAGAATTTAGGTTTTAGGCTTTAGGTTATATGATTTGATATTTAGTATTTGAGGTTTAAGATATAGGTGTTTTGTTAAGTGCATGCTGCAAATTTTATTTTGATATGATTTTTTGTATTCTTGACTTAATTCATATTTTCCCTATTTTTGTCATAATGCATGTTTATATTTTGTATAATTTTTAATTTCTGAAGTTTATAATTTTTTTCCTTCTTCGTTTTTGAACATCGAGCACAAGCAGAGGTGTTCTAAGCACAGTGAGAGATGTTGCAAGTATAATTGCCAAAAATCTAGTCCAATAACTCTAAGGCTTTCGGTAAGTATAACTATTGTATTTTAGTATGAGGAGACCTTTTACTTGTATGTTGTAATTATTTATTGCCATATATTTTTTGCAAAAAACGACTCCAGTGATGATGGGAATGGATTGATTTAATGGTTTTGGTAGAGATGGGATGAAGGTAACAATTTTTTCTCTTGCTTGTTAAAGAAAAATTGTTTCGTAGATAATCGCATTCCTTAACACATGCACTTAGTGTAGGCTTTATTTTTAAGTTTAGAGTTTTTTAGTATTAGTTTTAAGGTTTAGGTTTTAAAGTTTAGGGCATAGGGTTTAAATATTAGGATTTAGAATTTATTGTTTAGGGTTAAAGTTTAAGGTTTAAATTATAGGTTATAGGTGATAAGTGATAGGTATTAGTATTTAGGATTTAGGTTAACGCATGCGTTTAGTGTCGAGTGTTATTTTTTAGTTTACGATTTATAGTTTAAAGTTTTATAGTTTAGGTTTTATAGTTTAAGGCTTCGGGTTTAGGTATTAAGATTTAGGATTTAGTGTTTAGGATTAAAGGTTAAGGTTTAAGTTATAGGTTATAGGTTATAGGATATAGGTGATAGGTATTACGATTTAGGATTAAGTGTTAAAGTTTCGGTTTTAGGGTTTAGAGTTTAGGTATTAGCATATGGGATATAGGATATAGGATATAGGATATAGGATATATGATTTATGATTTAGTATTTAAATTTAAGGTTTAGAATTAAGGTGTTTTGTACCTTTTTTTTCTCTATGTTGCAAATATTATTTTGATATGATTATGTGTGTTAATGACTTATTCATAATTTTTCCTATTTTTGTCATAATGCATGCTTATACTTGGTATAATCTTTAATTTTTGAAGTTCATAAATATTTGTTTCCTTCTTATTTGTCAACATCGAGCATAAGTGGAGGTGTTGTTTGTATAGTTGAAGGTGTTGCAAGCTCAATTTCCAAAAATCTTATCCAATAACTCCAAGGCTTTAGGTGCGTGTCACTATCATCTTTTACTACAGAGAACCTTTGCTTGTATATTTTAATTATTTATTGATACAGTTTTTTTTGCAGAAAACAACTCCAGTGATGATGGGAATGAGTTGATTTGATGATTTTGATTGAGGTGGGATGAAGGTAACCATTGTTTATCTTGCTTGTTGAAGAAAAATTGATTCTCAGATAATTGTATTCCTTAATGCATGCTCTTTGTGTTAGGTTTTATTTTTGAGTTTAGAGTTTAAGGTTTAAAGTTTTACCGTATAGGTTTTAAGGTTTAGGTTTTATATGTTAAGGCTTAGGATTTGGATATTAGAATTTAAGATTTAGTGTTTAGGATTAAAGTTTAAGGTTTGATTTATAGGTTATAGGTCATAAGTATTAGGATGTAGGATTAAGGTTCAAGGTTTTGGTTTTAGGATTTAGAGTTTATAGTTTAGGTTTTAGGTTTTAAGATATATGATTTAATAGTTAGTATATAAATTTAAGGTTTATGATATGAGTGTTTTGTTAAATGCATATTGCAAATTTTAATTTCTTATGATTTTGTGTATTCTTGACTTAATTCATATTTTTTCCTATTTTTGTCATAATGCATGCCTATACTTTGTATAATTTTTAATTTATGGAGTTTATAAATTGTTGTTTCCTTCTTTATTTGTCAACATCGAGCACAAGTGGAGGACTACCTAGGTGCCATATTTGATTAAATTGTTAAAAAGGAAATTAAAATGAGTGTTGTTTCTTCTGTTCCTCAAAGCAAGCAGGTAAACAGCCTGACCAGACTATTAGGTTTGGATGGCATACTGAATCTAGTCATTGGGAGGTATATTGAAGAAAAGCCATTGGGTGCAAATGGACTCTTTATAAGGCATATACACGAGCAGTTTAATGCTTTAAGTCTGTCTGTTTATTGTCTTAATTGTTTTTGAGTTCTGAACTGCATACAATATTATTCACAGCTTTAGAATTTAGACTATGGATCTTCATTTCAATGGTTTTAGGTTGTACTTTGTAGTCTTTTTGGTAGTTGATCTGAATCAGTCCTACTTACCTTTTACTATCTTCTTCTTTCCTATTAAACAACAATTAATAATAAATTAGTGATACAATTATTAGATTTACTAAGGAAACAGAGTTGTTGTTGCTTAGCTGGTGTACTACACTATCGTTTTCTATATTAGTCTCTTCCTTACTGATTAGGTTGGTGTTTGGTAACGAGAATAATAATGAGCTGAGTTGATCTCATTTAGCTTCGGTGTCATGAAAGAAACAAGAATAATTCATTTATACCTTTTTCCTTTTCTTGGGTGTAACAAACTCGACAATTGAATTTTGTTCAGGTGCTTTGGGTTTCTTTAATTTTGTGGCCTTTACCAAAAAGGAAAAGCTTGTACTTAAGTTCATAGAATTGCTTTAATATTCTGCTACTATTATTGCTTTGTTAAAATGTACTGAGAGGTGGATTTGGTTGCGTTACAGCTGCTGATGTAAAAACACATCTTAATAGGTACTTGTTGATTGCTACAAGTGGAGGACTGAATCAACAAAGAACAGGGGTGAATTTATTAACCTGGACAATCTTATCAGCCTAACTTTTTGTTTTATTAT
>JANIIA010073914.1:0-10327 GCA_027478495.1 Erythroxylum alaternifolium
TGCACCTACTATGATATTGCATCTTAAGGAGTTATTTGGTGCACAAAGTAGGGTGGAGAGATATCAAATCTCCAAGGAACTTTTGCAATATAAGATGACAGAAGGATCTTCAGTCAACGCTCATATGCTAAAGATGATTGGGTCTATTAAAAAATTAGCCCAATTAGGTTTTGTCATGGACCATGAGTTAAGTGTTGATCTGGTGTTGCAGTCTATGAGTTCAAGTTTTTCATAGTCCGTCATGAACTTCAACATAAATCAGAAGGATATGACATTGCCTAAAATTTTGAACGTGCTCAAGACTGCAGAAGGGTTCCTTAAGAAGGAACCCAGTTCTGTACTTGTTGTCGATTCTTCTAAAAGCAAGAAAAAAAGCTTTAAGAAGAATAACAACAAGAAACAGAAGGCTTATACTAATGTAGTAAAAGAAAAGGCAGGTATCAAGAAGAAAAGCAATGACAAGGGCGCATTTTTCATTGCACATACATTAAAAGAGGAACTGCCCATCTTATCTTGCTAGCTTGAAAGATAAGAAGTTTAAGGAAGCTGTCTCTTCAGGTATGTTTATGATTGAGATCAATCTTTCGACTTCTATTCCACATTCTTGGGTATTAGATACTGGTTGTGGTTCCAATATATGTAATAACATGCAGATGTTAACAAGGAGTAGATCATTGAAGAAAAGCAAAGTGGACCTGCGAGTTAGCAATGGGGAAAGAGTTACTGCATTAGTTATAGGAACTTATAGTTTAACTTCGTCTTTTGGCTTTGTATTAGAACTTGATAATTGTTATTATGTTCTTGTTATTACAAGAAACATCATTTCTATTTCTTAATTGTATTTGAATGGATTTCCTTTTAATTAAGAATAACAACTATTCTTTTTGTAAAGATAATGTTTATTATAAATCTAGATTACTTACAAATGATTTGCATGAGTTATATCTTGAAAGGCTAATTCTTAATATAAATACTAAGAAAAGAAAATTAAGTAACCAAACTCCATCTTATTTATGGCATTGTAGGTTAGGTCATATCAATGAAACTAGAATAAAAAAATTACATAAAAAAGGATATTTGGTTCCTTTTTTATTATGAATCATATGAAACTTGTGAATCTTGTTTATTGGGAAAGATGACCAAACTACCCTTTAAATGAAAGGAACAACGTTCTAGTGAGTTACTAGAATTAATACATTCAGATATATGTAGGCCTATATCCACAAATGCTAGAGGTGGATTCTTGTACTTCATTACATTGACAGATGACCATTCTAGATATGGTTATGTGTACTTGATGAAACAAAAGTCTGAGTCATTTGAAAAGTTCAAAGAATTTAGACTAGAGGTAGAGAAACAAACTGGAAAAAATATTAAGACATTTAGATCATATTGAGGTCGTGAATACTTAGACCACGAGTTTCTTGGTTACTTAAAAGAGAATGGGATTCTCTTACAATGATCTCCTCCACAACATAATAGAGTTTCTGTGAGGAGAAATCATACACTATTAGATATGGTATGATCCATAATGAGTCATGCAGTCCTTCCTATATCCTTTTGGGGATATGTAATTGAAACCGCAATATATCTTCTAAATAGAGTTCCATCTAAATCAATTGATAAGACACCACATGAGATATGGATTGCTAAAAGACCTAGATTGTCACACTTAAAGATTCGGGGATGTGAAGATTATGTGAAGCATGCTATATCTGATAAGCTTCAAGCTAAATCAGATAAATTCAAATTTATGGGGTATCTGGAAGAGAGTTTCAGTTATCAATTCTATCATCTTATTGAGCAAAAGGTGTTTGTCTCAAGACATGCTTTATTCTTAGAAAGAGAATTTATTCTCAAAGAAAGCAGTGGGAATCAGGTGAACTTAGAGAAGTTCAAGAGCCACAAATTCACATCAAAATGGAATAAGAACCTCAAGTTGATACATATGATGTACAATCAAAGTTTAAGAGACACATAGTCTGTGATGAACTAGTAGGATACGTTGTCCTCCCACTAGATTAGATCTACATATTAAGAAGGGAAAGGATAACATATCACTCATACATGATGAGCCTACGACTTTTAAAGAAGCAATGTCTGATTTTGATTCTTTAAAATGGCAATAAGCTATGAGATCTAAAATGGAATCGATGTACACTAAGCAAGTATGGACTTTGATTGATGCACCTACTGGTATTTTACCTATTGGATGCAATTGGGTTTCTAAGAGAAAAACTGATATGGATGTTAATGTATATATGTACAAAGCAAGGTTAGTGGCTAAAGGTTACAAACAAAAACAAGGAGTTGATTTTGATGAAACCTTTTAGCCAGTAGCTATGCTAAAATCCATAAGTATCTTATTAACTATTGCAGTATATCATGATTATGAAATCTGGCTAATGGATGTCAAAACTGCATTTCTCAATGGAAATTTACAAGAGGATGTATATATGATACAACTTGAAGGTTTTGAATCTAAGAGATTTCCTAATAAAGTATGCAAGTTGCAAAGGTCCATTTATGGACTTTAGCAAACATCACGAAGTTGGAACATCCGTGTTGATGAGACAATCAAAGAGTTTGATTTTATCAAAAATGTAGATGAACCATGTGTTTATAAGAAGGTTAGTGGGAGTGCAGTTGTTTTCTTGTTATTATATGTGGATGACATACTGTTAATAGAAACGACATACGTATGCTACAGTTTGTAAAGATCTGGTTATCTAAGAACTTCTCTATGAAGGATATGGGAGAAGCAGCCTATATTTTAGGAATAAAGATCTATAGAGATAGATAAAAAAGGTTGCTTGGATTGTCCTAATCCACGTACATGGATAAGTGCTAAAAAGGTTTAGCATGGAGAATTCCAAAAGGGGATTCTTACCCATATCACATGGGATTTCTCTCACAGAGTATATGACCAAAGATATAAGAGGAGAGATATAAAATGGATTGTTTTCCCTATTCTTTAGTAATTGGATCAATCATATATGCAATGTTATATACTAGACCAGATGTTTCTTATGCTTTGAGCATAATGAGCAGGTTTCAATCTAATCCTGGTGAGGGTCACTGAACGATTGTGAAAACATCTTAAAGTACTTAAGAAGAACTAAAGATGTTTTATTGGTCTATGGAGGAGATGAACTAAGAGTTTAAGGATATTCAAATGTTAGTTTTCAGTCAGACCATGATGATAGTTGATCATAGTCAGGGTACACCTTCATTCTAAATCATGGTGCAATAAGTTGGAAGAGTTCCAAACAACCAACCATTTTAGATTTACTGATCGAAGCATAGTATATTTCAGTGTCAGAGGCGACAAAGGAAGCAGTTTAGATCAAGAAGCTCATCATTAAACTTGATGTGGTTCCTAGCATTGTTGAGCCTATAGTATTGTATTGTGACAATAATGGTGCTATTGCGCAAGCAAAGGAACCCATGTCTCATCAACGATCCAAGCATGTACTTAATAAGTTTCACTTGATCAGGGAGATAACAGAGCGGAAAGACATAACATTGGAGCGAGTTTCCACTAAAGAGAATCTAGCATATCCTCTTATTAAGCCATTGTCTCAAAAGAGACATGATAGATATATGGATGACTATGGTATTTGATACATTGGCGATTGGCTTTATTGCAAGTGGGAGATTGTTAGTTTATGCCCTTGTAGTTAATTTATTTTGGTTGTAAATTTATTTGTATGACATTACTATTATTCAATAAAAGGCGTTCTTTATCTTTATGTATTTGTTAATTATTTAATTATTAATCATAACGATAAAATTCATGGAATAATTATTATGCAATTAGAAATTATATTGTGATTATAATCCATGGAATAATTATTATGCAATTAGAAATTATACTGTGATTATAATTATGAGATTCGAATTGCATTTTTTTATTATTCCTGGAATGTTCCTGGTCGTAGTTTCATCATGACGAGGTATTGATGAAATGGTTAGGCTAGCACATGTTTGTTTCTTTCTTATGAAGAAGGTAATTAATCCCACGGATTAAAGTGTGGAGACACTTAAACAAACATATGGGTGCTTGTTAGAGAATAAGTTCACTAAACGGACCTGATTATATAAATCCTGAATGAAGCATTACTTATGTGTCTATAGATTATCTCATAATGATGGTTGTATAATTGATCCTCCAACTTGAGATTACCAAGGTATCTAGTGCGGGAATTATTGTGTTTTGATGCTACATATGAATCCTGTTAGGATAATTCAGTCAGTAGTAATTGGATACAATAGGAACCATATATAGATAGTTGAGTAAATTAATACAGGATTCGTCACTTTAAAGTAATTAGAGAGAATATTCTACTTATTTTGATTAGTAATGATTTATGGAATTCTCTGGCCAGAGTGAATTGACATTTAAAAAAGATGCTTTCAAATTTCAATTATAAATCAGTTACTAATTAGCAAGAACGAACGTGATTGGATGATACGAGTAGACACTGTATCTATACTCTGTCCAACTAGATGTTGAATGACGAAAGGATTAAATTATACATTATAGCCATGCATGGACAGGTTAAACCAATCACTATGACATTCCTAATATTTGGGTAATCATGACATGTTTCTAGACATCGATCATGATTTATGATTATAAATTGTTTAATTGGAGAATTAAAGATAAATTAAAAGAAGTTTTAATTTATCTAATTTTAATTGTAAATTAGAATTAAAATTTATAATCATTACCAACATTTTTGAGAATCTAATAGGTCTCATATAAAGAATGGGTTGAAAAGAGCAAAGATATTTTAATCAAGTTGGATTTGATTGTGAAGTTTGAGAAACTTTATTATTAAATATGAGATATTTAATAAATAAGTATCAATATAAAATATTGGATCTTATTTAGGCATAATTGGTATTTAATTAGAAGTTTAATTGAAACTAGAATTTAATTTTAATTAAATTATTAAAATGTATAAATTTTATTTTAAATAGACTTAAGCTTTATTGGAGCTAGCACTTCTTACTTAAACCTCTCTATAAAAATTACAGAGTCCTCTCAACCTGTTGTGTGGATAGCATTATAAGTCAAGTTTCAAAATAAGGTACAAATTAAGATTCATGCTTTATTATGATTTTGTGTTAATCATTTTATAGAATTAAAGTGATCTTGATTTTTAGAAAATCAAAATAAGAAAAAGTTTTTAATTATTTCGTTGCAATCAGAATCAGATCCTATCTTGATTTTCTAACAGTTTGTTACTTTACTTTAACTAACTTTTAAGATCGTTAACTAAAATACCATTAAGGATAACTTTAAAATTTATGATGCTTAGATGAGTGCATAAAGATGATGTCAATTACTAATGAACGACTATTATATGTAGGCATTTAGAAACTTTAAAAAAGATTTTATAACTATCACAATACATTATATTAAAAATACTTGGACTTTATAAAGTCATATCTTCAGGTGAGTAATGCTTTAAAATATTTTTGATAAATTTATGTTAATTTTAATTTTTTATTGTATTTGATAATTGATATTTCTTCTAAATGATAGGTTTATTTATATATGGACACCTCACGTAAGCGATAGACCAATGAATAAATTAATTGATTATTTGATAGATTGGAACATCTATGTGAAATTATCAATAATGACTTTGAAGAATTGTCGTATAAAAGAAGTTATAAATGATAAAATTAAGAGTAAATTGAGTGTTGGGAGATTATTGATAAAGGAAAGGATCTTTGATATGTGTTGTTGTGCATATATAATGAACTTAATTGCTAAGAATGTGTTGGACATTATCAAAGAAGGTATATACGCAATGTAAGATAGTGTGGTGTATCAAAATGCAAAACATAAGTAGATTAAAAAATTTTGAGAAAAAAAGACAATTATAAATTTCTAACACTAAGAATTTATATCTGTTGTCTACAAAAGAAAATTTCTACATTTACAATTTATTATGTTGCAATTACGTATACAAATATAGTTATTAGGTTGAAAGAATGTGATGCACAATACATTTGTTTATTGATAGATTTGTAATAGGAGTTAATAAAATAAATTTCTCATAAATTAAATGTGTTTAATATTGTGATCAAGTTGTAAATCTGGCACAATATACCCAATTACTCATATTTGTTTTTCTAAGATCAAATTAACATTTTGTGAGTGGATCACTTTTCTTAATCAGTTTATTCACATAACGACAAACAAAATGAGTGAAAATTTTTATAGTTATTAGAATGTGATCCATAATACTATGGTAATCACTAATTTGTTGGATTTGAGATACAAGCTATTAATAATTGAGTATTACTTTTGTAAATTATAGGTGATCAAGATACGAAACAAATTCATATTATTAAACAATTATGATATTATTTGTTTTATGATTACTTATTCATAATGAAAAAAAATTTGATAAAAATTTAATAATTAATTATAATTTTATAATAATTTTTTAATTTTTAAGACATGTTGTTAAGTGATGATTATTGTCACTATCAAGAAAATTAATATTAATTTCTATTTCCTTTTCATATTCTATATTCTTATTGTTGGTAAAAGAATAAGAATTGCTAACTTCTTAAATGTACATTTTAATGTATAAGAGAATAAAAATTAACAATGTATGCTTGAATCTCATTCGATCATATCCTTTTTCTTTGATATTGATGACAATTTTAGGACTAAATAGGCCTATTATTTTAATGTAACTATAATAATAGTTTAGAAATTATTCATGTTATAGACTAATCATTCACTAATGGATTGGATTTCTTTTGTCTCATTTTATTCACTTCTTTTACTCTAGTAGGGAGATAGATTTGTTATTTCATAAAGCATTTCAACATTTATCTGATTTTATAATATTAATTTTTATGATGTGTTTTATATGTGTCCCAACTATAACACAAGTAATTATGAAACTAAATCTCTTATTTAATTTCTAATTTGTAGGATCATTTTAATATAGCTAAATTTCAATTAGCTAATTTAGAGTTTTGACTTTAGTGATTTGGATTATTAAAGATTCAACATGTAGATGAAGTCAATAAAAAAATCAATTATTTTGTTCTTTACTCTATTCCCTTTTCTAAAAAAATTATCAATGGTTAATTTAGCTATTGGAGTTAATCCACTAAAAATACAACATATGTACATTTATATTGAGATCTTCTCTATGATGACATTCAATTTTATATTACATATCCATTCATTCACAAAAAATGCAATTGTTTCTTCATCTTGGCCACCTTCCTCAGCTCCTCTCATAATATTACTGTTACTCCCTAATGGCACCCAAGAAGGGGGGTGAATTGGATGAACTCAAGATTTTGTCTTATGTTTGATACTTTTATGAAAAGTGCCACAAATGAAAATATAAAATAAAAATGAATGAATTAAATTATAAAACAAAGAGTAAGGGAAGAGAAACGTAAGTCAATTTATAGTGGTTTTGTAAACAATCATTGCCTATGCTCACTCCAAAGACTCTTCTTAAATTTCCATTATAGATCTTCTTTTAAGGTGAAGAATACCCTTTACATAATCTTTTATTTTAGCAAAAAGGAATCTCCTTTTTAATCTTTCTTTAAGGAAAATAGGAACCCCAAATCACTTTTGGTAACCCTAATACAATGATCTTAAACCCAATAACTAACTTACAACTCAAAAATTGCTCACTCAATGTTAAAGGCTCACTTACTTAAAATGAGACAATGAATGCTTAAGTAATTGAAAATACTTAGAAATGTGTGAGTAGAACAATCAAAAGCTTCTTGATACTAAAATTAATGAGAAAGAATCTATTTATGGTGTTTTTGGGGCCTAAAATAGTCGTTGGAGCTAAGAACTAATGATTATATTCCATGCACTAGTAGACTAGTGTAGCATACCAGTCGATCAGTATGCATTAAAGGCTTTATCTTCACTAGCCATTGGAACATTATTGTCCAGTACATATATTGATCGATCAATACATCAACCAATGTTGCTATAAACCCTTAGTACATCAATTTTAACAACTTAAACCTATATTAGTCAACCAATCACCCTAAAATAATGATTTTAACATTTTCAAATGCTCAAAACTAATTTTTTAAAATCCAAATATGATTAAAACACTTCCCATGTATTTCCCAAATGTTATTTAAAAGATTAGACACTTTTATATTAAAATTGATCACATGTTTCAATGAAGTTTTAATATTTTTAAACCTCAATATTCCGCAAGCGCATGGGTCATTCGTGTAGAACTTAAGGTGTCGATCCCACGAGGAGGTTAATCTAATCCTAAAATCTAAGGCTGAACTTAATTCAAAATAATTCAATGAACAAAAATAAACAAAAAATAATTTATCACATAATTAATTCCAATAATCAAATTCAAAAATATTAACAAGATAGCAATTACATACCAAATCCAAAATCAACCTGAAAACTACCAACTGAGATAAAGGAGATTTTCATCCAACTTTAATGAAAACTAATTGATTATGAATTTATTGAATTAACGGTTCTAGACGATCCTAGGGTTGTAATCATTAACCTTAATTTATAAACCCTAATTAGATTTTGAGAATTGCAACCTCTCAAATCACAATTTATCCAAAACCTAAATTAGATATGAAATTGTCCACTAAACTACCGGAAACCTACGCAAGATCTCTCGTTACACAAATTTTACCAGTTGATTCAATTCTTGATCTATTAAACTACCTAACTCTTACTAGCGCAATTTAATGATTTTCACTCAGTTCACCCTCTCGGTTTGTTACCGAATTATGAATTGTAGAAATTAAATCACAAATAATCCAATAAAACACAATAATCAAATTTCATTAATATCGAAGACAAATTTCCCGAAGGTGAGTTTAGAAAAATCTCAACATTCAACAAATCATATTCTCAACAGCTATCCCAATTCTATACATCAATAAAATTGAAAATAAAATCGAAAAATAAAAGTGGAATGGATGACGAAGGCAACAACGGCGAGAAACCTCCTATTTTGGGAAGTACTTCACGTAGACTTCTTCTCTGTGTCTCTCTTAAACACAACCATTCAAGTTATATCAAATCATTAACATGCAAAATTCGTGTCTAAGGGCTTCTAAATATACAAATTAATCTAGATACAAGTGTTAATTTATTTACCCTTTTGAATTGCACACACACATTAATAATTCTTTGGTCATTCATACTATGTAACTGTTCCTAAGAATGTTTTCATGAAAAGTCAAGCTTATTACAAGGCCGGTAGGTTTTTATTAAGAACACACTTTTTTTTAAACAATGACTTAGTCTTTTGACGCGGACGCAAACATTGGTAATGAATGTCGATCCAGTTACTCGACTAAGTCATGTTTTTATTAAGCTGTTTGGTTAGAACATCATTATAGCTTTTTGATGTGGAGGCACACATTTATGATGCTTGTCGATCCGATTACTCGGCTATATCAAGTTCTTAATTGGCTACTAACTCTATTCATAACCCGAAGGACAATGGAATAGTTATTTATTTAACAAACATTTTTTTAATTTTTATTTATTGCCTACCTTGTTGTTTTAGCTACTCGTTTTCATGAAAAATACTAGTGAAGCTACTTAAGTTCAAAGGCCTTAAATTATGAATGAATGTGGTAATTTAGAGGGTGCTAAACTTACACTAAATCCTAATTAAGCTATATGTTTACCAAAGACCCCAATTCACTAATTTTATGAGCTAATGATTATTCACAACCTAATAGACTATGTTTAAAATTAAATCAATTTCAATCCATCTAAGCCATTGACATATTCAAACAAATTACAAAATGCAACCTAACACTATCATACCATATGCAAAATCATATAAAAACAAAACTCATACCCCTCGACACACTTGAACAACACATTGTCCTTAATGTGAGAAGGGAACAAACTAGCATATAAAAGAAGAACATAAATTAAAGTAAACAGAAAATAAAATAAAAAAGAATAATTTGAAAAAAATGGGTTAGACAAAAATCTCATGGATGTGGAGGCAGGGATGGTGTCGGAGGCGGCAATTGAACGCCTTAAGACTCTAAATACCGATGGATTTGAAGAATATCTCGGCACTGACATCGTTATGTTCGGGCCATTTCCTTCATCATTCTAGTGTGCTCCTGATAGGATTGAATTTTCTTATATTTCTCTTATGTATTTACAAGTGATTTCAATCCTATTTTTAAGATAAAATGGTCAAATTGTGTTCAATTTGTGTTGACTGTTAGGTTAGATTTATTGATTTATTTTTGAGACTAAAAAGACAAAATTTTTAAAACAAATTGAAAA
>JANIIA010073925.1:0-10327 GCA_027478495.1 Erythroxylum alaternifolium
GAGCCTACCGGTGTCTCGGGCATATCATGAAAAAAATTTTAAAAACTCTAAAGTTACCGAGTTACGGGGTATTACAGTTCTCCATTAATTAGTGAAGTAATTCCATGAAAAGGTTAGACATCAAATCAAAAAGAGGACAAAACAATAAACTTCTCAAGCCAACAAAGGGCATAAGAAACTGATCTTTGAACCAGGAAGAAGGAGCGATTTCCAACAAAACATCATTCTAAGCTACATCCAAGAGGAGATAGACCATTCCAAGTCATTGTTTGTATTAATGATAATGCATACAAGCTGGAACTACCAGGTAAGTATAATGTTAATGCTACATTTAATAATTATGATCTCTCTCCATTTGATGTAGGTGATGAATATTCAAGGATGAATCCTTAAAGGAGAGGGGAATGATGGAAACCCAGCTAAAGACATGCAAAGGATGGTGCAATCTGGTTCAACATATTTCAATGATCCATTACACATTGGTGGAGGTCCAATAACTCGAGCTGAAGCTAAAAGGATGAAGGAAGCTCTTAATGGACTGATTGAAGGTGTTTGGGCTAAATAAGCAGCAATAGAAGCTGATTTGGGCTTGGAGAGATCAATCAGCCCTATCACCTTAATTCAGGCATTAAATAGGCTAGTTAGTTGTTTATTTGGCCTAATTAGAAGCCTAGGTTATTTTGATGATTTCAAGGAGATTTGTATCTGATTTAGGCTGCCTAAAAGTCTACTTTCTATGTTTGGCTTTAGGAATCAGATTTGAAAAGGTTTTCCTATATCTTAGGGATTTCCTTATTTTTAGGAATAAAGCATTACTACAAGATTGATTAGGATTTTCTTTAGCCTGTATAATCGTTATCTTTATACCAGAAGTGGGATTGGAATTGGTTTTATATTTTTTGGTGAGGTTATTCACTTTGTTGGTTCTTCATTGAACTTAGAACTTATCAAGGTTATTCCTTCTGGCATTCATCTGACTTATCACTCTCAACGTTACCATCTCCCCTCACAATCATCACTCTCTTATTCGAGCACTAGGATGCAATGTGTCCCTATCCCAAATATTTAAAACATTTAATATCTCTATTTTTGGAGGTTTGGGAGTTAGACTTGCTCTTAAGATCAACATTATCATCCTTCTTGCTTCAATTCGGTTTTCGAGATAAAGAACTTGATTTATGCCCAAACTGTCTTGATCATTGTTCTTTGAGTTGCCTCTCAATCTTCATGGCCTTATATACCATATCCTCCAGATCCACATAATGTTGCAACTCTACCATATTTGTAATTTCCCTACTTAAGCCATGCAAAAATCGTGCCACGGTCGCCTCGCAATCCTCCTCCACATTAACTTTAATCATGGCTATCTTCATTAGGGATGTCAATTCCGGCCCATGGGCAGGCCACGGGCCGACCATGGTCCGCTCGACAAAACAGAGTTGTTTTGTCCAAAACGACGCCGTTTTGTAATTTTTTATATTAAAAAATTATAAACGATTCGGGTTTGGCTCGACCCGCCCTTGGCCCATCTGGCCACAGGCCGACCAAGGGCCGGGCTATCCCAACCCACGCCGGCCACGGGCCAGCCCGCGGCCTGCCATTTTTTAGGCTTGGTCGGGTCGGACCGAGGGTGGCCCGGCCCCAGCCCGGCCCATTGACATCTATAATCTTCATCTCCTTATAGTACTCCTCCACACTTTTAGATCCTTGGGTTAGGCCTTGCAATCGCTGGTATAGGTCCTTATAGTAATGAGATGGAATGAATCTTCCCCTTATAATAGCCTTCATCTCCTACTAAGTTTTAGTCGGCCTCTTACGATTTCGTCTCCTAGTCAAAACAAGTTGATCTCACCAAACAATAGCATGGTTAGTAAACTCAACAGTAGCAAGTTTTACCTTTTTTAGCTTCAGAGTAGTTGTGGCAATGAAAGGATAACTCCACTTTCTTCCCCGACTCAAGTATGCATTAGGATCATTCTTACCCAAAAACAATGGAATATTCATTTTAATGTTTCCAAGTTTTGATCATAATGATCTATCCTTTGCCTCCTTCAACCACCTCTATTTTGATCAAATTTGTTATTGGCCTTGCCCAAATTAAAATCATCACTATCATCTTCCTCCTCATGTTCAACATGGTATTATTACCTTTCTCGTCTATGCACAATATGAACTTCATGAACTTGATTCCTTTGGAAAGCAATAATGGTAGCATCTTATCTTTCCATCTTGTCCAAGATTTTCCCAAATCTAACCTCCATGTGATCAAAGTGTTAACGAAAAGTTTGTTGTTCAAATCTCTCTCCTGTCCTTCCTTCTTTAGCTATTATAGCAATCTGACAAAGAATGACCTTGTAGAGAACGAAACCTCACAAGTGTTTCAATCAATAATTGTTTAACTAGAATGTAATCGCTCCTGCCTTTTACTACTCAATTCACTTAAATTAGTTCTTTAAGGAACTAAAGAAACTATGATCAAAAGCGATTGCCTTGCAATGCACACCCAACTTATCCAAAGAACTCAATCTAATTGAGGAACAAAGAAAATAGGACTCAGTAAGAGCTTAAATGATGAAACTGGACAAGATAGCAAAGAAAAGGAGATGAAAAAAAGATGAATAAAAAATAATAATGATCCCAATTTCAGATTTATGATAGGAATAAGCAAATCAAGTACTTACCTTTTGCTTAACTCAAATCTACCCTCTTTTGCAAAAACTGAGCCTCCACTCTTTTCTTCTTTTTTTCTTTTTCTTTTATTTGGTTTTTTCTTTTTCTTTTCTTTTCTTCTTGTCCCTAACAAATCATAACTAAGGTATCAAAAGAAGTAAGAAGGAACGAATATGAAATAATAAGAAAGAGCATTCAATTTTGGAAAATAATAAGATTACTAGATTTGCAAAGTTTGAGAAGTACATAAGAGAAAAGATTGCAACAAGAAGACAACTAGATTTGCAAGAAACATGTATGGAAGAAAACAGCCAAGATTTGCAAGAAACGTGTATGGAAGAAAACAACAAGATTTTCAAGAAACGTGTATGGAATAAAACAACAAGATTTGCAAGAAATGTGTATAGAAGAAAACAATTGAAACAATAAGAATCATGAAACAAAATAAGTAATACTCACCAAACTGATTTACAATAACCCGAGCTCTGATACCAACAATTGTGATCTAGGAACCCATGAACAAATTGTTGAAAGGAATTCTCATAAAAGCTAAATCGGTTCTATTTTTAAGAAAACCTTGACCAATGTTTTAAGAAATGCAAACCAAAGTTATAAAGAAGGATATTGATGCTACACGGAAAAGAAGGGATTGAGAGTGATAAGTCAGACAAATGCCACAAGGAATAACCTTGATAAGTTCTAAGTTCAATGAAGAATCAACAAAGTGAATAAACTCACCAAAAACGTAAAATACTATTTCACATCCATTATTAAGTTAAAATACGATTAATTTACAAGACCTCACAAGATATCACTCATTTAAGCAAGTTTTTAAAATTTAGGTAAGGTAATTTTGTCATCTTCTCATAAAAGTAAATTTACCATAAGCTTGGAATTCATCTAATATCCACCACTCAAAATTGATATGCATAAGAAAAAATCAAAAGTACTTGGAATTTCATTTAATTAACTCCTTATATTCTTACAAAAATCCTTTTTCCTTTAAACTTTTCAATCACTAGAATCCATGTCAACCAATTTCCAACACTAGACATTCTTTTTTTCTCTTTTTATATTAAAGTTCAAATTGGCACAAAATTCCCTTTTGTCATTGCTCCTTTAATCTGCTTTGCCATTCCCCTGCAATTATTTCTTTCTATCACTTTTTTTAAGTTAAAATTTTCATTAAACATCATAGAGAGTCTATTACAAAGTTGATTGAAATCAAGTTGATTTTGACCTAGTAGTTGTTCCCTGACATTTTTTACTATTATATTGATTAGGATTTGTTGACATTTTTTACTATTATATTGATTAGGATTTGTTAATGTGTAAATCCCCTTAAAAATATTCTTTGTTTTCTTTCAATCCAAATTCCATAGACCATATTGCCTAAAACTAGCTTAAATATGATCCAATCTACATCCTTATTCCCCTATGCAGCACTAGTATAACAAATATTGTCATTCGAATGAGGGTTCATATAAATGGCGCAATGCTATAATAAAAGCTCCAAATTCTGCTTGTATACCTATAATCAAAGTATAAATGCTCCATAGATTCAATAACATGATTCCATAAGACAAATGTATGATATAATTATAGGAATTTCTTTATCCTATCCAATGTACTCAACTTCCCCTTAATAAGTGACCAAAAGTATGGTAGAGGCCTTAAGGTAGGCTTGCTCATACCAAACTAGATCATAACAGGGGACTTTAGGAGCCTATTCCATTTTAAGATGATTTATAAAGTTTCTAGAAAAATTTCTCCTCCAATAGATTTGATCTTCCTGGTTTTGATTGACTTATATCATTAAATTGCTTGCAACTAATGAGTTGGAGATGAGATTTCTATATTCAATTAGAGCTTAAAACATTGTAACATTGTCTAGAATTAAAAAGTTGAGTTCCTACGCTTTAGTTAAAGGTCCTAAATTGGACCAGTTATCATTCGAAAAGGAGGTTAAAGTGTCATTGCGAGTCATGCATGCAACGTCCAACCTATATCTTTGCTTCAACTTTAGTATGTGAGATAGTGTCCATGAAGTGTTATATTTATGTTCCTAATTCCAAATGCTCCTATCTTTTATGTAGTGAACAAATCCATTTCACCCATAATGAAATTTTATCAATCAAAAGTCTCTAAGTTATTTTAATCATCTGTGTTTGATTGGTATTTCTAATATATAGAATTATATTTCCCACTTTTTCTCGTCCTTACAGAGCTCTTTCAATTTTACTTTAGCTAAGAGGTTGCTTGATGCATTTAGTAACTTAAGAAAATAAATATGAATGTGTTTTGTTTGTAAAGAATTAAACTAAATTGAATTTTGTTATAAGAGTTGAATGAAAGATAAGAAAGATAAGAAAGATAGAAAAGAACTTGAGTTTAGTCCCTCTAAAGCTATAAAACCAAAGAGATTAACCCCAAAGGTCACTCATAACCTCATAAGGCAAGAAACTAAAATACACACATAGATGCTTATGAGAAATCTTAACCTGATTTTATTGCCCAAATTTTGCTTTATTCATTACGATGCTCCCTATCTATAGAGGTCTTGAGCTTCCTTGTTTTTGAATAAGAAAGGGAAAATAAAATTCTACTAAAAATCGTCTAATAAGAATCTGTTTAATTTGATTAGGAAAAAAAGAAACCGAATCCACCTAATTTGACTAGGAAACAAAGAAAACAAAATTGCCCAATTTGATTAGGAAACAAAGAATAATACTTCTGTGGCACACAAACTTACTTTCCAACCCTTTTCTTATTCATTATCCTTGCTAAAATTATAATAACATCAAAATATGAAAATAAAATAAACTTCCCTAAAGTTCAGCTATAATAATCATGCAACCATAATAAGCACAGAGTTGTCTTGAGATTTCTTCCTCAATCTGTCAAGATTTGCTTAGTAGGGAACTCATGTTGATAATTCCTAAATTAAGTCCTAAAGTTCAGCTATAATAATCATGCAACCATAATAAGCACAGAGTTGAGATTTCTTCCTCAATCTGTCAAGATTTGCTTAGTAGGGAACTCATGTTGATAATTCCTAAACTAAGGCATGTAAAGCACCTACACTTGATTTTTCTTATAGTTGAGGCTGGATATTCGCCTTTCCTTTGTTGTTATTCTCTTTCTTCTTATTGAAATTAGCCCTTTGTGAACTCAAACCCATCTTTTCTTTCTCATTGGTGCTACTGCATTAGTCTGAATATGCTTTGGAAGTTAGTATAACATTTAACAACTATTCACTAATAAGCCACTTCTCTTATTTTTCAGACTTAAGTGAAGAGTTATAGGCCTCCTAAAAAGTGTTATAAGTCGAAATATCCACTTGATCACCGATCCAAGGCTTCCATCCTCCAATGAAGTGAGTTATACATTGTGTCTCCGTCTCCATATCACTAAGTAAGGCAACCTTCTCAATTGTCTAATATATTCTTCCACACTCAAGTTCTCTTTTTTGAGCTTAATGAGATGTATACAAAGATCTTGCTCATATTCTCGAGGAAGTAACTTCTTCCTTATATGTTTATCTGGCATTTCCCATGAGCCTATTTGCTCCTTACCCTCTGTTCTGCCTTTAGCCTTTAGATTATCGTACCAAACATTTATAAACTTAGTGAGTTTGAGAATTTGCCACCTTGAACTTCTTCTTGTCATTAAATCTTTATACCCAAAGATTCTCTTAGTAATCCTTAACCCCTTTAAGGACATGTTTTGGGCGTAAACACCCATCAAAATCTAGAAGTTCAAAGCCCATAATCATCATCAAATTTGGATGTTGGAGTTCCAAGAAAACTGGCTCCAGTTTTGTTTGAATTCTTCAACTCTTCAAACTCAACTTTACCCTTTCCTCCCATATACTGAATAACACGATGAAAAATGCCTTCGATATTATCTTAAGTCTCTTATACTTTTCTCAACTAGTTCCACTCATTATCTAAGAGAATTGGTCAAGTCTACCTCCTACTCTACCATATCTTCTTTGATTAACATCTTTAATGCTTTATAATTGGTCATATTGCAAATCACAAACCATATTCAAAAAGTAACATATCATGATCATTTGATGCTTAAGGAAGCTTTAAAACATAGCTCTGATAATACCTGATTTGTTTGGTTACTCTAGAAAATAAATTTGAACGTGTTTTGTTTGTTAGAATCAAATTTAATCAAAATTTGTTATAAGATTTGAATGAAAGATAAGAGAGATAAATAAGAGTTTGAGTTCAGTCCCTCTAAAGCCACAGGGCCATAGAGATTAACCCATCGGTTGTTCCTAATCATGCAAGGGAAGAAACTAAGACTACATAAAGGTGTTTGTAAGAAAACTCTCAACTTTCCAAAAGCTACTTTATCTATTATAATGATTACTATTTATATAGGTCTTGAGCTTCCTTTTTTTTGAATATGAAAAGGAAACTAAAATCCTACTGAAAATTAGCTAACATATATGCCTAATTTGACTTGAAATCAAAGCAAACAAATCTGCCTAATTTGACTAGGAAAAAAGAATAACATTTGATTGCAAGCAAACCTACTTTCTAGCACTTTTCTTAACTATTATCTTTTCTAAAATTATAATAATAGAAAATACTAAAATAAAAGAAAACTTCCTAAAATTCAGTCATACTAACCACGCAGCTCAGATCTAGTCCAAACCTAATCTTCTTATTTCAGCCCATGAAATCTAAGTAATAGAGCTTCATGATTATCTATAGTTACCAAAACATTCTTGAATGCTCTAGAATCATTGCTTCTACCACTTCTTTGCCAAAAGAAGCTCCTCAACGTCTTTTCATTAGCCTTTCTTATGTTTTTTGGAAACCAAATGTGAGATGACCAATACAAATGCAAGTTGTTGAACACTAAATTAACCAATTGTATCCTACCTACCATACATAAACTTGTGTTACACTAGATTGTAAGAATTTATACTTTCTAGTAGGGAAATATGTGTAAGTGAATCTTTTGTAACTTATTGGAATGCTTACATATGTAATTACTAGTTTAAGTACCTTTAAGACTGTTATACAAGCTAACTAGTTAGAAGTAACACCTGTACATTACTATCAGCAAGCTCATGTCCTTGTTTGTAGAAAGACCCAAAGCAATTTTCATTAACAAACTCACTAAATTGGGGTTTGCTTTGGAGAAAATCATCAAATTATTAGCAAATGATAAGTTGGTTATTTCATAGACTTCATTTGGAATGAAATTTGAAGCTTTTGTATTTACTAGTCATGTTTCTAATCAACCTTAAAAGGACCTCCTTTAATTAGTTTTGTAGGTTTAGTATTAAACACCATATGAGATAGTGGTCATACATTGAGTAATCCATTTGATAAATAATGCTAAAACTTTGAAGGCATTAAGAATGTTTTAAATGAAGTTCTAGTCTAATGACTTAAATTTCTTATGAAAGTCGACTCTTTCCCTAATGAAAGTTCCTTGAGAACTATCAACCATTATGTAGTCACTAGATTTATCCTATCAACTAGTAGCTTTATAATTATCGTATATATTGTGTTGCAGCAAATGATATGACAAAAATCCTTTAAAGAGTTGGGGGATTGTACCTTTGCGATGAGTTATATGTATGTCTTATTTAGCTTGTTTTACATCCTAAAAACAACATCAAATTATAATAAGAGCTTTACTAGTCATAATTAGAGAGCAAATACTTGTTTTTCTTTTCATCTCAAGGTTCTTTAAGAAAGTGTACCAAAGAAAAAGGGTCAAAAAATTAAATTAGGAACAAATGGGCTCACTAATGGATTCATGTATAAAATGTTAGGCAATTTAGCTCAATCATCTTTATACTTGCATAAAATGTTATCTCAAAAAGATGATATTCAAGTTATAAAAAATTAAAATCAAAGAATTTATCCACTTAAGAAAAAAAAATTATTGCATGAAAGTTGAACAGATAACACAAAATATTTCAAATCATAATATAACTACTTTAAAAATTCATATTCATATAATTAAAAAATTCAAAATTTGCTTATAATCATATTATGCGTCTAAATTTAACAATAAATATTAACAAAAATTATACGTAAACTTATGTCATCAACTCCAAACCTTTTAATAAACAACCTGAACATAACTGAAAAACAAACTAAAACAAAAAAACAACCTAAAAACAAAAATTGAGAAAATTTTAAATATTTTTGTGCAAGCAATCAACATTCACCCCAAAACTTAAAATAATATTATCCTCAATATCGTGCTTCAATAGTAAAGAAGGAAAAGGAATTGAAGAAACTGCAAGAATACCCATAATGTTGCAATGGAACTTTTACCAATAAAATAGAACTAACCATTCTCATCATCTACATCCCTCTACAAATAACACTATAGAGGCTCAAAAGTAAACAAAATCAAAATCACATTTAAATTTTCAATAGTTACAAGTGAACATAATAAAAAATAAACATAAAATTAGTTTAAAACAAAATGAAAATAAACAACCTAAAAATGATAATATTGTCTACATGTATGCATGAATGGTGAGTCCAAAGTCTTTATAGTATTGAAGGTGGTGAAAATTGCTATAAATAGCCCCATATAATGTCTAGCCTATCATTCATTGACATCGTCTATTCCTGATGTCTATCCATAGACGACACCAGCTATTATAGTAAAATTTTTGGACACCATAGCCCCACATAGTGTCTAGAATAGCATTCGTTGACATCATCTATTCTTGATGTCTATCCATAGATGACACCAGCTATTATATTAAAATTTTTTATGGCCTCTTAACAACCCCCATGTTCCCTCTTTGACCCTTCAAATCTTCTTCGTTATCATTCCTCCTTGTCTCTTATCTTGGGATAACAAAAGCCCTATATCTAATCAATGTGGATGATACACCTACTATTGTCCCAAGTACCTAAACAACCTTCGATCATCATTTATATAGTTAACATCCCTAATCTTCACAACCCCAAAACTACTAGATCTAATCGATGTGGATTGATACACCTACTGTTGTCCCAAGTACCTAAACAACCTTCGGTCATCGTTTATATAGTTTACATCCCTAGTCCTCACAACTGCAAAACTAGAGATGTCCACCTCTTACTTTACTAACACTGACTAATAAACATAGAAAACACGAAGTTCTTATCTAGTTATCCATGCCAAATAATGTGACTGATGATTTTAGCATGAGGGATGACAAACAAAACTGGTGGAACATCACCATAAACACTGAAGAATAGGTCCAAGAGATACTTGGTGTGTAGATTTGGTTCAACCATTTGGATTGATGCTAGACATTATGGGTCAATATGTAAGCCTCTAGCTAAGGTTAGATGGATAAAGGTTTACATTAAAAATGCAACCATCCCATAAAGTGTATATGATGGAGAACCATAGGCATGTGAAAGACAAGAAGAGAAGCATACATGGTGTGATTCGCCTCAAGGAAGCTTGGGACATGAGTTGGCAAAAGGAGGCTTAGGAGCTTAAATTAGATCAAATTTGAAGTTTGAATGTGCAAGGCAAGGGGCTGAAAGAAATTCCCATATCAAAGGCCCAACATTCAAGTATAATGTTCTTAAAGATCCATTACAAGATGTTGGAGGCCCAATGACAAGAGCTAGGGCCAAAGCAATGAAGCAAGCATTGAATTGTT